>JALIZH010023821.1:0-20647 GCA_030522465.1 Rhipicephalus appendiculatus | reverse complement strand
ATGGACATTTGTGATTACTGTCGACCCGCTCCGGCTCAAGTATCTGCTCGCGATTAAGAATTATCGTGCCATGACCCGACTACCTCGGCACGTGTAGGTTATATATACACTCTGCAAGTCCATGATGGTGCATCATACCGAGTGTGATGCGCCGCTAAAAATAATAAAATATGACCACGACTGAGAGGTGCGAAGTGCAGTTAACTGGATCGACTTCGAGTAAAATCGCTGCGTTGAAAACAGCGCGAAAACGGGATGAAGGCTAAGGGACAAACAACAGAAGCGCTGTTGCTTAGCCTTCGACCCGTTTTCGCGCTGTTTTCAACGGAATGAGATGTACCAACTTGCGCTTCAAGACACTATTCCACGAGTGAAATCGCCAGCGAATGTTCCCGTGTAGCAGCGAAGAATCCGAGTCGGACTTCATCGCGATCGAAATTGCCGTGAGCCATCCTTACGACACGATTTCTTGCGTCTAACGCGTCAACTTTCGCTGATTGTTTTCAACGGGCAAGTTGGGTGTGTCGGAGTATATTCATTGCGACTTTTTCTACTTCGCTTTGGTGGTGAAGCAGAGAGTCGCGAAAACTAGCAGACGACGTGAGGTACGTGTGAAACGCTTCGTCGTTTTGTAGTGCCGAACCACTTTAGGATTTTCTGCGGGCAGTAATTTGGCGCTAAGATTTTCCCCGTCCGGTCAAGTGCTTTGACGAGTGTGTTAAAAGCAACGAAGAACACTACATTCGCGGCAGAAAGCGCCGTGCTACGCAGCTGAAGGCGGAGGAGCCGCCGACGCGCGGGGGACCTTAGCGAGTCGCAGCGCCGCCATGCGGTGACTGTGGGAAGGCATCAGCGCGATGGCCACGCCAAAGCGCCCGCTCAGCACACTAGCAAGTATATTCTAGGCACTATAGTTAGGGTAGAGTGACCTAGAATAGGGGAGTGTCCAAAGCGGCGCGCGAATACATGGGAGGAGTGAGGGCCTTTCGCGGTGAACTCCCGCGCCGCGGCGCTGCCGTGCCGGACCCGTGGGCTTTCTCCGCGGTGGAAGCCGCGTCAAAGTGGCGAGCGTCTGCTACGCGCCCGATATTTTGTCCGCTAATAGCCAACGTTGCGGTAATATGGAGAAGATTTAATACTGCGTCACTGAAACATAACACTGCAGTGACTCACCACACAGAGAACACGTTTGTGGGTTGTGAAACGGGGATTTTCCATATTTGTTTCAGCCGCTTTGTCACCGCAATCATCCGCACTTACGCGCCCGTTTGAGGAACGCATTCTGAGCGCACCCACCGTGAGCGAAGGTGCTTAATTTAGTTTCGTGGGGAATGACGAACGTTAACGCGCTGCAGAAAAGAATAAGCTGGAGATCACAAAGCTAACACGGAGAACGTAGCAGATATATATACATAGTAAATGGCTATCTCATGCTTACGAGTTTGCACACTTCATGTCCTTTCTTTTATTTCGCGCGTTCGATTTGTTTTACATGGCTGCCTCCCGCGCTTTGCTATTTCAAGCATTTTCATGCGAAGCGGAATGTGTCCGTCAGCGTGGCCGCGCTACCAAAAGTAAAAAATGACTCGCGTAATTAACTCTCGCGTATCGTTCACCTGGTAAGGTAATATGGCATCACTAACTTGACATGCTCGTGATTTGCGTAACGACTAACGGTAATAATATGGCGTGTGGCGCGCAAAGTCACTTTATTCGGCCATAAATAATTCTGACGATGCGTGGTCTGATGATATGTCTCCGTCAGGAAATGAAAACATTGTGATCAGCAATATCGATCTCAAGATGTGGGACTTACCTATACATTTTGAAGCATTGACCGCATGGGTAAAATACACGAAAAAAAAATCAAGCTCATAAGGTCCCTACGCATTCGCCTAAGACGACTCGGCGGCGAAAGCCATGTTCTTTTTCTCCATTCAATGCCTTAATGCTCCCCCGCTCCCCTCCGAAAGCTTTCTGCGCCTAATATGGTTTCGCACTGCCGCCAGGATCGAAGGCATTGCGAGGTTTCTGCACGTCACCTGGTTTTACATGGCCTCCGTGATCGGCCCACGGATCACGGAGGCAATGCAAAGTGACCATATGGGTGATGAAATCTTCACATGACATCACGCTGAATGACGTCACGATGCAGTCACAAATTTTATCGATCTGAGACGTCCATGTGACGTTATCACGTGATATTTTTTTGCATCACTCGTGTTGACAACGCGGGAGGCCGGTGGTTAATTTCCGTTTTGATGAGGCATCTAAAGCTTTCGCCTTTAAAAAGACCAGATAAACCAAAGTAAATGAATCAATTACAGTGCACCATCGTGTACGCCTCACATCATTTTACTAGTGATCGCCAGAAAACAAAGGTGATTCTCAGCTCACAGCAGCTGATTACGCACGCCCGTGGTACGTACACAAGAGGCTTGCTTTACCTATCAGGCCATGTCTTTATATTTATTAAAGAGATGACAGACATGCTGTGTAAGTTAATGGGAAAGTTTAGAGCTGTGGCAGTACTAGGGAGCTTGAGCACGAAAGCGTGGTGTACGCTATATTGAGCTCATCAGCAAAAAAAAAAAAAAAACAAGAAAAAAAACCGGGAAATTGCAGCCAGGTGCCCGGTTCCCTCACACTGAATTACCGCGGGAACAATTGCATTTCATGTAACTACTTGTCTACATTTTTTTTTTTTGTAAAAATCTCTGAACCGTGCGATCGCTAACCACTGAGAACCTTGAAAATATCTGAAGAATGAGCTGTTTGAAACTGTAACTTTAATTTTATGATATCTGGATATTGGTACTGCATTTTCTATAATACGCTTTTCATGCACAAGCTTGCGGAATAATGTAAGTTTACCTGGCAGTGCTTTTCTTCAAATGTCGGAATTTAACTCAAGCTTCGCGCTCGGTGAGCCTTGCTGTACGCTACCTCAAAAGCGAAAATAAACCAACCATATCGCGGTCGTATGGCCATCTCTACCCTTTCTTTTGTTTCCCTTACGTCTTCCCGATGAGCTCTAATAATAAAGTGCTAGTCAAGGCTAATAAATTGTCGAATAAAGCTGTGTGCATATGGCTAGAAAACCACTGGCGACCACGAGCAGTGGTGCTCGTATATAGTGGTGAGCGAAGCGGTCCCTGCGCGTATGCATTTCAGCTGACTGCGCGTGTAACTTACCTTCTTTTATTACTCTTAATTCTTGCATGCGCGATACCATTGCCCGATTACCCGTGCTAAAAAGTTTCTTTTCGTTCTTTCCTTGTCCCTGCTCATTTCGCGCGTTTTTACGCACGCACCAACGTTCCCAAGCTCTATCACTGGAACTAGGCCACGCTGATGCCGCTTGACACGTGATTTTTTGCATTCTGTTGTTGCCTCCAGACTAACACAACGCTTAAAGATGGGTAAGCTCTATTCCGCACCGCATTATTAAAGTTAAGCAGACTTCAAGCGCCCTGTGTGGAAACCGAGCGCAAAATACTACAGCGCGTAGCAGACGCCCCTCGCTTTCCGCGCGCTCCCGAGCGCGGAAAGCCCACGATGGATGGATGGATGGATGGATATGGCTGTACCCTTTAGATCGGGCGGCGGCTAACGCCACCTAGCCGTAATACTTTGTGAACAAAAACTAAATTTATCTTTCTTTTTTTCCTCTTTTCCCCTGTGGTGCTCAGAACGCCTGCTCTGTGTTAAAGTAGAATAGCAATACCTAATTCCCTTATTGGAGTTAAGAGTGAAATGAATTCCCAGCCAAGCCCGGTTTCCACATCTAAAAAACCCCCCAACCCGGCTGCAGATCCCCCTCATTCCCATAATTTCGCCCAGCCAGACAGATTTCTGTCTGGGTAAGTTTGCCTTTAAAAAGTGAAGTTAAGAACTAGCACTTTGCAGTGACGGGTTTAATTTTCACTCGTGCCTTGATTGTAGCCACCAATCTGATAACCTCCTCCTTGTTATAGCGGCGCGTGGCGGCAGTTCACCGCAAAAGGCCCACGCCGGAGCCGGCGCTTTGGACACTCCCCTATTCTAGGTCACTCTAGTTAGGGCACGACCTCCTCTATTTAGGGTGGCTAGAATCGCTAGAATGGGGAGGTGTGAAAAGCGAACCGTGTTTCCCTTGCCCGGAGGCGCCGCCTTGCGCGATCTCTCCGCTAGGCCGAAATATAGCGCGACAGTCGGAGGCGCTGCCAGCTAGCGTGGAGGAGACGGCAGTGTAGGCCGCTTGCAACGGAAGCTTGTCAGCTTCGTCGGCGTTGCACATGATTTTACGAGTTCTTTGTGTTAGCGTGGCTTGCAAGGAATGGCGTCTGCGAAACTGAGAAAACTCAGTGACCATGTTTCGTGCCAGGCGCTGCGATTCGGGGTACGTAACATGAGCGGAAAAGGTGTCACTTTTCCGTGCGCCGGCATGCTGACAGATTTGCAGTTTGTAAGCTTGCCATCCCAAAGGCTGATGGAGCTATGCAGGAAAATTTGGCCATCTAAGAATAAGAAAACATTTTGACTCAAGGTAAATGTAATGAACTCGTACGAGTGCTGCAAAAGATTTTACGCGCGTGTATCAAAAACACAAGCCGCTGAGTTACCAAACGCTTTGTAGCGCTCTCAAAGAACTGAACGATTGCTTTGATAAGTGCATTCAGCTGAACGTTCTATTTTCTTTTTTGGTTTTATTTTATTATATATTAGCGATGCTCCTTGTGTATTATATTGTGGGTGACGTAGTTACAGAACGCATTCTGCCATCGGGCTGCACAAATAGCAAAAATGCATGCATCGTGCCCATAGAAATCATTGCAGGACAGCTGCGAAGTCAGATAACTAGAAAATTGGATATTTAAGGGCTGCTGTACACACCCGAGTGAATATACAACTTCACACGCAGATAACGTAAAGCAGGCAGACGCATGTTTTCCGCGCATTGCGCCTGCATTCAACGATAGTAGGCAACTTGTAGCTCTGTGAGCAGCGTGTTGCAGAAATTGGCTGCGTCGAACATGTAAGCAAATGACAAAATCTGTGATCAAATTCGTTTGCATCACGATCGAGGGTTCATTTTTTTAAGGGACTCAACCAGGCAGAAAGCGAGAACAAATTAAAAGAATTTAACACAGGCATTAGCGAAAAAAACATCCACCAGTGTACTTGATCAATACGATGCTAATTAAATTTGGTTGAAGCCATGAAACTAATTGCTGTCTCAATTTCTATACAAATTTGAGAGCATACTGGCTCCGTGATGACGCGACCTGAAGTGTTCAAGTTCAGCATAATATAAACGGCAAAGAACAAATGGGCAAGGCTACACGCACTTTCAAGGCATAGTTAGTAGTACGAGACAATACAATTTATCAAGGCTTACCACGTGATAATGTTAGAAAACTTTCGAAAACATCTAAGGTCCCCGCTTGAAGAAGCTTTCTTTTTTACTTCATTGTGCAGATAAATGTTATGAAGATCAAAATCAAATCATTTTGACTTCACCAAACATGTAAACAGTGGCTCATTCGAAATAATTAACACTTCATCGAAGAATGGTTGCATATATGGAATGTTGAGTTATGTCTGTTTTTTTCGGAATAACAGCGCTCAGGACATGGAAAGAAGCGACAACACCAGCGCTGTTTTTCCGAAATTCAGTACGTACCAACAAGCCCGCATTAACGCTCTATTTCACTTTATGTTTGGTTGTCCGGCATGTTAGTGCCGAAAGGTTCGCACTAATGCCGTTATTCTTCAGTGCGGCATAAGTTGCATGCGTAATTCATAAAGTTGTTTACTACGTTGATAAAGCTCTTTCAGCGGTGAGAATCCAGCAACGACCGACGCGAGTGCACGGGCTTCGGCAGAGGGGGAGGTGAAAAGGGCACTTGCCCCCACCCCCCAAACGAGCCAACAAGGTGTTGCACGAGCCCTTCCCCCAGCCGCGATGCAGCCCGGGTTTACCCCCCCTCCCCCCACCTCTCCCCGAAGAAAAAATCCTGCCGAAGCCGATGCGCGAGTGTATTACGGGCGCACCGAGCAAGCTGGCAGCGCCTCCGACTACAGCGCCACCGCTGCGGGATCGCGAATGGGGGCCAGCTTGGAGCGGCCGCTTTTCACACCTCCCAATTCTAGCCACCCTAGTAGAGTGTACTAGAAGTTCTGAGTGGGACGAGCAGCCGGCTCTGCATATGCATCGTAGCGAAGCACGGTTCGTTGACAGTTGGCGTGGCGGCGCTGCGGTCGCAGTGGATTGGTGGTGTTTGCGGTGTTTGCACTGGTTCGCATGTGTTCCAAGTGTGTTCGTAGTCGCATTCAGCTATTAGCTGCGTTGGCTCGTAATGTGTGCGTGAGCGCTGCTGTTGTTTTGTCTCTGTGTACTACTGTGCTGTGGTGGGGGCCTTGAATGAGTGAGTGCCAACGACTTCGGCATGACTAAAGCTAAGCTTCGCCATTCCTACGCGCCGGGATGCCGCACAGGCTATGCCGGCGTGAAAGCAGAAAGGAAGCTGTCGCTTTTTAGCGTTCCAAAAGGTGAAAGTAGGAGAAAAATCTGGGAAAGGAACCTCCATCGCAGCGACAACGCTCTCGAGGAAAACTGTGCAGTGTGCGAGTTCCACTTCGAGGACCGCTACATACTGCGTGACTATGTTCACATCATTGACGGCAAGGAAGTGAGAATCACCCGCGGTGTTGCCGCGCTGACGCCAGACGCAGTGCCTAGAATCTTGCCCTACGCTCAGAAATATTTGTGCACGAAACTGCACGAGTTTGAGCACGAAACGCAGCATGCTCAAAATATTGTAAGTAATGCAATAATTAAAAATGATACTAAAGTACATGGGCGTCCGGAGGGTGCAAGGGGGGTGGGTGGCTGCCCCCCCCCCCTTAGAATTTCGGATAATATTTTTCTACGCAGTATCAGTAAGCTATACAGCTGAATAAGGACACTCAAGTTCTGCATATATCTGCGTGAAACAGCCTTCAGGATTGCCAGCCAACTTTGCATATTGCATACAGTTGAATAAACTTGCCGGTTGCCGGTCATGTCACGGCAGTGAAAGAAAAACTAACGTGTACTATCCCCCCCCCCCCCCCCCCGAGGATGCCCCCCCCCCCCTTTAGAAATTTCTGTGGGTGTCCTTGCTAAAGTATCACGACAGTTTCGAGGGGGTGTGCGGCAACCCACGAAACACAAAACCTCTAAAAGACTTCTCGAAACGGCTACAAACAACTATAGACGTCTTGGTCTAGAGAAGACCTGAAATAGACATTTTGAAAATCGAAGATTCGTAAAAAACACATCTAAACAACGTCTTAGCTTGGTCTTGTCAAAACGTTTTGTTTAGACAACTTCTAGCGGGACATTAGCACGGCTATCCGACGGTCGGATAGCCGTCTGTAGCCGTCCACGGCTACAGAATGTCTTGACCAAACATCTATTGGCTCTTTCGGCTAGCCGTTCAAGACGTTTTTTTAGACGTGAAGTAGCTTCTTGTGTGTTTCATGGGAAGCTGTGCAAAAGTATTCAGTCAACGGCAGCGATCACTCTCGGACGTTCAGACAAACCGACGACTACCGCTGAAAATTTCCAAGGTAGAAATTGTAGCGCACTGACACCGCATACACTTCTGAACTACAGTTGCTACCACGACGCTTTTAAGTGGCCCATTTATTAGAGAAATATGACCCGATCAATCAGTTGGTATCATTGACGCATCGGTGTCCGTGTTCTAGAGGGAACTCGCGTAAAAGAATACACGGCATGCTTTCGTCGGAAAGCCTTATAAGTCAGTTTGAATTTATTCTCACTTGTTTTCTTCTACCCTAATGTCTGTATATAGAGTCTGTAATTAGAAAAATAGGGCGAAACGCGAGAAAGCGCGGCCGGTGCGCCTCGGCACGCTCGGTCGCGACCAATCCACTTCGTCCGCAGCGCCCCCTATTCCGTCAACGAGTGCCGCCTCAGCAAGAGCGCTCCGTTCGTCCCACTCAGATCCTTCTAGTACACTCTAACGTAGGTGGCAAGTCCCAGCGTCTAATGTCGTACAGGGGCGCTATTTTGTAAGCGTTCTAGCATAGAACGGGGAGGAGGATAGAACAAAAAGAGGAGGGAAAGACATGTGCGATTGGTCGAGGCTATGAGGCTATTCCGACGGTCAAGACGTGTGAATAGCCACAAAATGTGCTTAGAACGGAGAGGAGGTTGTTATAACGGGCTCGGGCGTCGTTCTATCGATGGTATGGCTACAAAACAGTCTCCGCGGACAACTCGGCTTGGATCGAAACGTAAGCGGTGGGGCCGGAGGAGTGGCTTTCTCGCGCATCTCTCTACCGCCTCACAGCTGACGCCTGTCCGCTGCTGTCTACTCGTGGGTGAGCTCGCTAGCACGGAAGGCTAACTGGGGATGCCGCTTCATAAATGAGAGCAGAAACGCCCTTTGGTTGTCGGGAAAGCGCGGACCTCTTCTCGATTGCTGCGCTATTTCGACAACTGGGTAACGGTTCGAATTGTCGCGCCGTTTGAATTTTACAAGTACGCTAATACTGCTAATACTAGAAGCATTGGTTTAAATAGCGTGGGGGACAGCGCCACTGCGATACCACCTGGCGCTACGTCAAGACCTTAACAGAAGTTAATTGTCAAAGTCACCAAGCTCTTCAAGTTCAAGCTGCGAAAAACAATATCCTCTGAATATTGATGTTCAGTTATAATAATTATACATTTCTTTATGCACTGCATACATTCCTGAACTCCCCAGCTCGCCTATTGGCTGTTTGCTTCCCTCCTCTTTTTGTTCTATCCTCCTCCCCGTTCTATGCTAGAACGCTTACAAAATAGCGCCCCAGAGTCCGTACCTAGAGAGAGAATCTCTAGGGATTTTTCGATCTAGGGACTTGCGATGGTGGTGCCGTCACTTCGTAGCGGAGCTTTTTGGAACGACGCCGCTTCGCCAGCCGGTGTGCGTAGGCATTCCGCCTGTTAAACCACCCTCACCGAACAGCTATAGTGGCGCAGCGGGCTGACGTGCCGTGCTCGGAGCAGGGAGGTCGGTGGTTCAAACCTCGAAGGACCTCACCTGAAAGCGAGTCGACGGAACGTGAAGTAAAATATGCTTCGTCTTCGTCGACCACCACGCACATTGATTTCCATCAACGAGGCAATAGTCGTGGCCGCACAGACGTCGGACGACCGCTCGCCGATCGGGGCCCCGTCCGAGAACTTCTGTAACCGTCTCCCAATTTTTACTTTTCTCTCTATCTCTTTTAATCCCTCCTTATCCCTTCCCTTGTGAACCACTGCTGAGATGTCCCACTTTGCTGGAGACAGTTGCGGGGTTCACTTTTCTTTTCATTTCCTCTTTTTAAAAAAAAAACACCAGGCCTGCACGGAACACGCAGCACAGCCACAGCGAAAGCTGGGAGAGCAGCCTTTCTAGAGCCTTACGTCCGCCGCGGTGGTATAGCGGTTAGGGTGCTCGGCTGCTGACCCGAAGGTCGCGGGTTCGATCCCGGCCGCGGCGGTCGCATTTCGTTGGAGGCGAAATGGTAGAGGCCCGTGTACTGTGCGATGTCAGTGCACGTTAAAGAACACCAGATGGTCAAAATTTCCGGAGCCCTCCACTACGGCGTCTCTCATAATCATATTGTGGTTTTGGGACGTAAAACCCCAGATATTATTATTAAGTTTACTTGTAAACTACATGTCCTAAATCGACCAAGCTGCGACTGAACAGCTTGCTAAGTTCACGTACTTATTTATTTTTTTTTTTTGGGGGGGGGGGGGGTGGCATATATACTCTCTTCATCACTTGAGCTTCTAGCTGTGTTCTTGGTGTGTCAGTGGAAAATTCCTTTGTCCGAGGCGCCGAGCTAATCGTGTTTGACAGGTGACTAGAAAACAGCAGCGCGAAACGACTGAAAGCCAAGTGCCGTGAACCAGCGAAGCCATTTAAAACTTCTTTAAAATTCATTGTCAAATGCCTACGCCGACTTAACACAAGAATAACAAAATGAAAGACGTTTTGCCTCCTGTGCAGGTGGCATCCTCTCTATTCACTGGCAACAAAAAAGAAAATGAAAAGAAAATTTGCGCACTGCGATCAGTCCATTAGACACACACATGTCCTCACAGATGTTCGGTAGGAGGCTGCGCTTGCTGTTGCAAACCGATGCGTCATGGTGAATGAACCACGTCTCCAGAAGCTTCCCCCCCCCCCCCCCTGCTTTCGTTCATGATCAAGCGTTGTCGCATTGTTTAAGAAAGCGTTGCATGGTTGACTTTAGCACCTTTCCTTTCCATCATCGTACTTGTAGATGATCCCGCACTGATCGTCCACAGGTGTGCGGTATTTGGGCTACATGTCTTTGGGTTTCGCGCGAACACGTGTCCCGAGGTATAGCGGGGCTCAAAGACGGTTTGTATAACAGCCATAGGCGTGCGCAAGAGGGGGCGGGGGGGGGGGGGGGTGACCGCCCCCCCTAATCACCTCAGAGGGGAGGGGGGGGGGGGCCGCAAAGTCTGCCCCATACATTGCCTTAATAGGGAGGGGGGCGCGACGGAGACCCCTCGCCCCCACTTCCCCTGAAGGGGAACCTTGCGCACGCTTATGTGCCAAGCGGACGCAAACCTCTCCGAACAGAGTCTGATACACCTTGGAGAACATACGCAATAAACCGAATGGACGTTGTCTTCACTCGTTACGCACTCCCCGTTCCTCTTCGTACGTTGTTATTAAAAAAATTATTTCATTTGGTATGTAATCGGTTAGTTATTTTACACGGTAACGGAAAAGTAACGACGTTACTTTTTAATGGTAACTGTAACTGTAACAAGTTACTTTTGGAAACTCGGTAACTGTAACTGTAACAGTGTTACTTTTTACTGGTAACGTGCCCATGACTGGCAGTAGCCTATACTGACGGACTGGCTTTATAGTGAGCAGTAGCCTATACTGACGGCAGGTAAGGAAAGGCGCTAGTAAAACTGGCCTTATAGTGAGCAGTAGCCTATAGTGACGGCAGGTAAGGAAAGGCGCTAGTAAAACTGGCCTTACAGTGAGCAGTAGCCTATAGTGACGGCAGGTAAGGAAAGGCGCTAGTAACGTCTGGACGTAACGACAGCGGTGGGAACAGTTACGCCTGGACGTAACCCTAGCCACACCGATCAAGCAAAGGCAGTCATAGATGTTCTCTGAGGCAGTCACGACGAAGTGGAACACCGGATCACGTACTACGCTGCCGAAACGAAAGCTGCAGGACTCGCGGTCATCGTCCATCGTCGTCGAAGCAGAGACAAGAGACGAACGCTGAAAATCGCTCCAGCAGGGCGCTAGCTCGAGAAAATAACGGCGATATCGGGCCACACCGGCCGGCGAAGCAGCGTTCCAAAAACCTCCGCTACGAAGTGACGGCACCGACGGCACCACCATCGCAAGTCCCTAGATCGAAAAATCCCTAGAGATTCGCTCTCTAGGTACGGACTCTGTACGACATTTAGACGCACGCGTGGCAAGTTATTATAAAGTTATCTTTTCGTCCACATTTCTTTCTTCACATTTACATTACAATTACTTCTAATAAAGTCCCCTATACTTTCCTTGACATCATTGTCTGTTAGTTCTCATTATTAATGTATTTAACAAAGCAAACGAGCCCTTAAGCTCACACTTCTTTCCTATACACCATAGAGTTTCTCACAATATTCAGTAATACCGTAATACTATGTAATACGTTCTGGCGGGCTAGTTGGTTCATTGCTACAATATTACCTAGAGGGAAATCTGGCGCCACCGTCTATGCGAATTTCTCAAGGGGGGAATGACATGCCTAGAGGTGTGCGCCGAGACGTCGGCGCGCCGCCGCCGACAGTTTTCGCTGCGCCGCCGCCGCCGACCCCAACTGATCGGCGCGCCGCCGCCGCCGCCGCCGACGTGTTCTCTCGGCGCGATCGGCGCGCCATTTAAGTACGATAAATTTTTTTTTTCAGTAAACCTACCTTTATTTGACGCCTTCTGCCACCAGTAAATACTCGGTCTTTTCTTAATTACGCCCACTTGGCAAACGCATCGCAATTGATTCGCCTGCTGCTTCAAGTTAAATAACTGGACCAGAAAGGTAGTGTTGGATTCAAAATAAACGTGAATTTTACGCTACTTTCGAGCTCACCGTAGTTAAGCGAATCCAAGTCTGTGACAAGCGGCCACGGTGGTGTTTGGCGAGGACTGTTGACATACTCGGGCTGACGAGTCTGCTAGCTACCTCTCACACAATATGTATTATATGAGGCGGGCTTTGAATAGTAATAAAAGTTGGTGTAGGAATAACAATAAACATGTCTATGAAAGCGAGCCAAGTAACAACGGCAGTTCAAAGGGGAAGGGCCGGGGCTTGGAATGGAGAGAGCAAGAGCTAGCTATTTGGGGTATATATATTTAGAAAGAATCAGTTTAAAAACTGGAACACATGGCCTTTAATGAATAAAGAAAGGGAAAAGGACAATAGATGAAATGCTTTATCAAACAGAAACGATCCCCAACCTATAGGTTGGCAGGTTCAGCAAGGTCGACAATTGGACAAGAAGGTGATCACCATAAAGTTCGTGGGAATTGTGACGCACAGAACATGAATGCGGACGTAACCCTAAAGTGTGGGTGTATAATGTGTGTTTCCTCCACTTTGACCTGCACTCAATGCGATACTCCACGCCAGACTATCAAACCGAGTAATGCGCCTTTCCTTCGCCTGTTCTACCTCGGACTCAATTCGACTAATTAGCGTACACGCCGATTTGTCACAATCGTGTTTGAAACAGGACACGCAAAGGCTGTGGCTAACGTAGGTTGCTGGGCGAGTTGGTTCATAATATTAAGAAGAGGAAACCAGCGAAAGACACGAAGACAGTGAAGGAGAACAACCAGACAGTACAAGCGCCGGACTTCGAACTAAATGATTATTACAGAAGTAATCCCCCATACACATTTTAACCAGCAGCGCATGCATAAATATAGGCTATCTGACCCGTTTCACAGTTGCACACTTAACACTACAAAGCCATGGTGAATGTCAAGGTGGTACAAACAGCACATTTCCATGAAACACCGAAATGACGACGCCACGTGGACCAGCTTTGTATAGCACCGCGAATTCTTAATCTGTAAGGAAAACTGAGGGATCACTCACACATGACACTTTGCCCTGCCTTGTTTTATTTTGAGGGCATCAAAAACTCCACGTTCAATCTTATTTTTTCCTTTGCCAATGACACTCACTGATGTGAAATCAGGGTCGCAGAGGTAAGTTTCCACCAGTGCCCGTAGGGACTAGATTGCAGTGTTCACGCAGCCTGTCATTGAATCATCAGCCCGTCTGACCGCTGTACACATGTACGGTCCTATGACAAGCGAATTTCGAAACTTACGTGCCTCTGCGCCGCAAAGGCTGTGGCTGCGCCCCTGATTTCAAATCAGTGAGTGTCACTGGCAAAGGAAGAAATAAGAGTAACCGTGAAACTTGTGAAGCCTTTGAAATATGTATATATACATAGGGGGGCAAAGTGTCATGTGTGAGTGATCCCTCAGTTTTCTTCACAGATAAAGAATTTGCGGTTCTAGATAACGGTGCACGTGGCGTTGATATCTTGGTGTTTCGTGCAAATAGACTGTTTGTGCCACCTTGACACGTTTCTTGGCTTTGTACTGTGAATTGTGCAACGTGACAAAGCTCTGATAGCCTATTTACGCATGTGCTGCTGGTTCCTGTGTGTGGGGTTTCTTTAATAGACATTTAGTTGTAAGTCCAACACTTGTCCTGGTTGGTTCCTACGCTGTCTCCGTGTTTTTCGTTGGTTTCTTCTTAAGCAGATCGCTAAAGATAATCATAATTATCGTCATGCGGGCGTAACAACCCCCCTCCCATCCTTCCTCTTCTCCCGATATTTTCCCATCATGCACGAAAGGTCTTCATCAACGCGCGACGTGAGCGGAAGATGTGTTGCACCTTTCGCCCACGAGACCGATCAACCTCCTTTCAGCATGTTGTACAGGATATTAAGGAAGATCATTTGAATTTCGAATAAGATAAGCGCCACACTTCACTTTAATGTACCTAGAGAAGAAGCGGCATTTAGTATAGTGTTTTACCATAGATCACCTGCATACGAGTGATCGAATAATTGAGAAAACTGCCGAATAAAAAAAATCTATATGACATACATAAGCATTCGACTCGGTAGAGATATATCAGCGGTTCTAGACAGTGGCGTAGCCAAGGGGGGGGGGGAGGGTTGGGGGGGTTCAAACCCTCCCCGAAATTTTTTCAGTTTTGCTTGCGTATATATACACGCACATATACAAACGCACGCACGAACATACATAAAGTATGGTTGAACCCTCCCCGAAAAAAATTTCTGGCTACGCCCCTGGTTCTAGAGGCGTTCCTTCGACACGGAGTACACGTGTGCGTCAGTGGCGGAGCCAGAAATTTTTCCAGGAGGGGGGGGGGGGTTCAACTATACTTTATGTATGTTCGTGCGTGCGTTTGTATGTGTGCGTGCATATATACGCAAGCAAAATTGAAAAATTTGGGGGGGGGGTTTGAACCCCCCTCCCCCCCCTTCCCTTGGCTACACCACTGGTGTGCGTACACAGCTACTCTGCTTCTCTAAAAAAAGTAGGAAAATCCCTCCTAACACTGCCAAAGTAAAAGTACTTTTCAGAAAACCCCCTTTTCTTTTCCTCTTAGGACCCTTTCTAGAAAGAAGTTGCGCCGAAGACAGGTGGTTCATGGCCTTCGCAATTAGCTCTGTTTTCGCAGATGCCGAAAAAAAAGTGAAAGAAGGGGGGAGAGAAACGCTGCTCGTCAATTCAGCAGGAGAGGAAACATTTTTAAAATTACGCTGCTGGTTGGAGTCACGGTGTCAGAGAAATCACCGTGGATACGGCTTTTGTTGACGGCGCCCATTGTTCAGGCTACAGTGCACCACACTATCGGCGAAGCACATGACACTGCTGGAACTTTAGGTGCGGGTAGAGTGCCTCTGGATTAGGTGGCACCTGGGGAGACTTGGTGTTAAGGCTCCCAGGTGCCTTTACAACAAGTTAAAAAAGAAACATGGTATGTCAGGTGCCCGTGAAAGTGAGGACAGTAGGCGAGTGGAAGTTGCCACGTTTTCAGCGATGTCAGGCTGTCACGATTTTGTGCAAGCATTGAAAACCAGAAATCAAGGAGCATTTGCAGTACTCGCCATGTCAATAGATTCACCGAATGAATCACAAGCGACATGTATCGCATGCCGTTTCCTAGTGGTAGAGTGCATAGGACAGACGGGGCGCTGAAAAAACATGAAACGTCCGCCGCATCAGGGGGGAGGAGACATGCCTGCTCATTGCAGTGTGAGATTGGTCATCCGTTTTTAATTAAATAATGATAATTAATTACATGTTAATTTATGATATATCATTTAATGATATATTTTAATTATTTCAATAATTATCATTATTTTAATTATATAATTAACGATACCCAGCCACGAAATACCAGGGAACTGATTGAAGCATATCAAGCGAAAAAAAAACATGGTCATGATCGTGTACCTTCCATATCCTTATCACGAAAAGAAATTTAACCTACTTTAGAGAAATGTAATTAAGGTATATCGGCTCTTGCCTGTTTAGTGTGAACAAGTAACCGGTATGGGTTCCGAAACGTCTCTGTTTTTCACCTTGACTTGGTCAGTGACCGCATCTGCATCCTCATCATGATACCTGACCAGACGAACTTTCGTCGAACTCTTGACTACATTGTCGCAGCTTGTGTGTTCGTGAAATTTTCTCGTGTTGCGTACGCATCCTTCAAGGCTGGCTTCGTCGTTCTTTCAAACTATGTGCCAACAGCTTACCGCCATGAATCTTGTAAAACATACAACCACGGTACAAAAAAAAGGAAGCTGTGCTGCACATTTATGGAACAAATAAACACATATTCAACATTGCCACGTGCCGCGGTGGCACGGTCTCTGATGCTGACCCGATAGGCGCGTGTTCGATCCCGGCCGCGGTGCTCGCATTTTGACGGACGCTAAATGATGTCTGCACGTCAAAGAACCATGCACGCAACTTCCGGAGTAGTCCACTGCTAGTGGTCACGGTACGTGAAACCTCAGAAATGATTAATACACTGTACATGACTTGAGATAAGTGCCCTCTCACCCATTCTTTTTTTTATTTTCTATGTACACGCCGAAAAACAAAATATTTAAGAAACATTTGCCAGTTCTCTGACTTCTAGGACATATCTATGCTGTTCTCTCAGCCCTTAGTGTTAAAAGCCCTGAATTTCAGCTAATTAAAGAAAGAAGATGCAGTAAAATAGCTTTTTGAAACTTGTAGTTTCGGTTTCCACGGCGCCGCCGCCGCCGACGAAAAGTGGCCGTGCGCCGCCGCCGATGATATACCCGGCGTGCGCCGACGACGCCGCCGCATGCCTCTAGGTCACATGCCTAGAATATACTGGCTAGTGTGCCGTTCGCGGCCTTTCAGGTGGCACCAGATTGGATGAATGCCGGCGGCTGCCGCTTGGAGCGCTGCAGCGCGGGTGGGTGCCGTGGCGCCGCCCGCTCCCCATCATTCGCCGTGTTTACACAGCGCTGGTGAGGGGGCCGCTGCGCTTTTTTGTTTTAGTAAGCCGTAGCAGTAGCTCAGTTTTCGTGTTGAAAAGTGATCAGGGGTTTAAGGATTTGTTTTTATTATAATGCGCTCATTTAGAGCGCTTAGCTCGGATTCAAGCGTCGAACTCCGCTTCTTCAATGCAGGCAAAGGTAACGATGTTTGCAGCAGAATATTGTTTGGTGTGGCAAATTTAGACTGCTCTATTTTATTTGAAATAGAATAATGCCGATACACATAGGCGTCGGCTAGATTTTCTCTTGGAGGACGCAAACCCGTACGTACGTGTTAACGTGTGCGGGGGGGGGGGGGGGCAAGTGCTGTTGTGGCGTTCTAGGGGGGAGGGGCAGTAGACGTACCCCACCTAGAGTGACTAGAAACTTCTATTCACTACCCCAGCTGCTGCGACACCTGCCAATAAATACTTCATTGTCTAAAGCCAGCTGCTGGCGTTCCGTGTGTATGCATATAAGGTAAACTCGTACAGTGTCTTTTAATTACCAACACCAAAAATGTGTAGGAAACATAGCTTTTATTTGTAAAATTAACAAATATATTACTAAAACATAACACCAAGACGTAGACATAAGACAACACTACATTTACAGATGAAGTAATTAACGTACACCTGAAGAATAATTATAAGATAGATTTAATGCGGCAGCGGCGCAGAGAGAGGAATTTTAGGGGAATATTTTTCTTAACCGAATAATATGGAAAGGGAAGTGATGGTGAGGAGGAGGAGAGAGAACAAGGCGTAGTATAGAAAGAAAAATAGAGAAATGGAACGAAAGAGAAAACAAGAGATCCAGAAAGATATAGCAAAAGGAAGCGAGTTCAGAGAGAGTGGAAGGAAAAGAAAGGAAGAATTACCGAGGAATTTAAAGAAATAGAGGAAGGAAGAACGGAAAAATTGCAAAACTTGGCAAAACAGCAAATGCCAGGTGCCCATCAGACAGGTACCCGTCAGCTCCGCTGTTTCTTTAGCATTGCGCATCTGGGTGCACGCTGCGCTAATTTTCTTTTTTTCAGAAAACAAAAAAACATGGCTCTGAACGATCGAGTACGTACGCAGTGTCAGGGTTGTGTTTCGATGAAGCCACAGGCACCACAAAAAGCTGTTTTGAAACTTCCCTACTAAGGAATTCGGCCTCATCGACAGGGTTGCCATTGATGGCTACTTTGCGCCAAATTGGCTACTTTTCGACCCCGTCTGGCGACAAAAATTTGCAGTTGGCGCCATGGCTATTTTCTGGCTACTTTTAAAGTGCTTGCTCTGTCATACAAATCTCCTGTATGCATAGATGGCCCTGAGCGAGTATCAAGCTCAGCAAATGCTGATAAGATATTTTATTTTGATATTAAAGTCAATTTTCTCGCGGCATCCGTACTGACATCAACACTAACCTGACGTCAGGCTACAGCACTAATATTCTGGATGTCCTCTGGTGACTTCACGCAGCAGTCTGGCTAGTTGTGATGACGTGAAGCACCAAAACACAAAAAAATGGCAGCTTGCGCGTCGCCTTCTCGATCATCTGCTCGCGCCGTACGTGCGGTCGTGCGGTCACTGTCATCCAGTGTACTTGTGAAGCGAGTAAGCGGAGTCTGGAATAGAGTGCGTGCAGGCGAATACAAAATATACGCTTATCAGAGGAATCGTCTGACTTTGAATTTGTCGTCATGGCACCGATATTTTGCCCTGTGAAGTCTCGTGCCAGTGAAACGGGGGAGAATAGGTGCAAGTTACACCGATTCCCGTCCGATCCGGCGCTGAGACACGCGTGGGTCGACTTCGTGCGCCGCGGCCGAGGCGAAGACTGGACGCCAACCAAGCGGAGTTTACTCTTGTTGGGACGCGTGTACGCGCGGGAGAAGAAGACACGACCGCGCGGCGTGGATCCCAAACATCGACTGTTTATTCAGGTTCTCTGGAGGTTCCGGAGAGCAGCGGAGGGTGGCGCTGCCTGGCGGCTTGGCTTGGCTTGGCTGCCGCCACAGCACTCCCCCCTAGTGAGTTGCCGAACGGAGTTAAAGGTCCAGGCGAGTGGGTGCTCTTGATAGCCGCCCACTGTGCGTCAGCCGGGAGGGCACCTCGTGGACTTGGGCTGGCATTGAAGCTGGGGGGTCCTGGCGATGATTCCCTTAGTGGAGGCAACACGGCGTCGTCACGGTCCATGTGTGCTGGCTTGATGCGGTCCAACGACACGACCTCCTCACGGCCGTTTCTCTTGATTGTGAATTGCTTGTTGCCACGGCGGAGGACTTGAAACGGCCCATCATAGGGTGGCTGAAGAGGTCGCCGAACCGCGTCGTGTCGTACAAACACATATGGGCACGATGTGAGCTGTGGGTCGACGTGCACCACACGCGACCCTGGGGGCCGTGGAGGTACCGCGCGCAGTTTGCTCATGACGTTGCGTAGGCGAAGTGCATAGTCGCTGCAAGCTATGGATGCCTCCTCTGAGCCGCGCGCAAAGAGCTCTCCCGGCAGCCTGAGTGTCGTGCCGTAGACCAGCTCAGCGGCGCTGCAGCCAATGTCCTCTTTCAAGGTGGACCTTATACCCAAAAGAACGAGTGGGAGGGCCTCCACCCAGTTGTGTTCCTCGGTTGCCGTGAGCGCAGCCTTCAGCTGGCGGTGAAAGCGCTCCACCATGCCGTTGCTCATGGGGTGGTACGCTGTCGTGCGTATGCGTGAGGTGCCCATGAGCTGACTGATGGCAGTGAAAAGGGCTGATTCTAATTGTCGGCCGCGGTCTGTTGTTATCGTGGAGGGCACACCGAAACGGGCTACCCAGTGGTACAGGAAAGCACTCGCAACCGTCTCGGCAGTGATGTCCGCGATAGGGATGGCCTCCGCCCAGCGGGTGAACCAGTCGACACAGGTCAGCAGGTAGGCCTTTCCGTGGCAGGGTGGCAGTGGGCCGACGATGTCCAGGTGGACATGATCAAAGCGAGAATCCGGAGTGGGGAGTGTTCCCAGTGCTGTCGAGGTATGGCATTGTATCTTAGAGCGCTGGCAAGCTACACATTCGCGTGCCCAGCGTCGGACGTCCCGATTTACGCCCGGCCAGACAAATCTTGCCGTCACCAGTCTTTGGGTGGCTCTAATCCCCGGATGAGACAGTCTGTGCAAGGACTCGAACACATGGCGACGGAGGCTCGCGGGCACGAACGGGCGAGTTCTACTGACGCTTGTGTCACAGCAAACCTTGTCCTCGGATCCGGGAACCGGGATCCACTCAAGATTCAGGGCAGTGGTCGCGGTCAACAGGTGTTTCAGTTCGTCATCTTCACGTTGAGCGGCTGCCAAAGCGGGAAGATCAACCCTGTAGTGTGGGCATGATGGCGTTCACAGGATTCCGTGAGAGGGCGTCCGCTACCTCGTTGTCGCCGCCTTTGACGTGGCGGATATCAGTCGTGAACTCTGATATATAGCATAGAGAAAGGGAAAATGACCAAGAGCGGACACTCAGCGATAAGAGGATCGAGCTCTCCCCGCCACCTCCTCGCCCAAACAGCCTTCGAGATTTTCGCGTCAAATCATAGGGACCGTGATCCCGAAGAACGCAAGCTGTAATAAGTGACCGTCAGGTAGCGCAAGTAGCGAAAAAAAAAACAAAAAAAGAGAGTTGTGAAACGCAAATGTGTAGCTTTTTTTCAATTTGTTTGTTTGTTTACTGTACGTGTGGAAATATTTTCTTGCACAATGAACTGAGAATTCGCGAAAAGAACATTGTCACGTGCATCGCCACCAGGCGAACGCGGGAACGGAAATCGACAAATCGGTCAGAACAGATATGGAAGGAGGTGCGTGAAGGTGTGTTTTCGTACGCAATGTGTTGACGGGTTGGGGTAAGCTTAGGTTTGGCTGGCTGCTGTATCTGAAATGTAACGGCTGCGCGTAGTGGGTTTTGGGCGTTTGCTTTCTCTTCTCGTCGCGGCAGTGTGACCGCTGCTGAACGTGTCACCTGCTGAGCCTG
>JALIZH010023819.1:0-13645 GCA_030522465.1 Rhipicephalus appendiculatus | reverse complement strand
ATGCATGTCATCTACAACGCCATTTACATGCCACGCTCATGGTGCCCTTGCGTCCAGTTCGTTAGCTTGATATACACCAAAATCGGTATTGCGTGATGTCACTGTACGACGAACCATAAATGACAGGTTTTAACATGTAAAACATGACATGCAAACTTATGTAAAGCATGATTTGCTCCTTCCTGGCTGCTTCGCATTACATCGATTCCCACACTGCGTGGGATCTGCCGGCTTTTTTTCAGTATAATCGCGCCACACCCTAGGAGGCGACCGTTGAGAGTGATTTACGCTATTTTCTTGCATATACATGTTATTACAACTTTCCGTTGCGAAACATTTATATTTATCGATGTTATTATGATTACCCTAATTTTATTCACCGTGCTTTCAGACGATGGTGAACGAGTCATAAAACATCCATTCATAATGTAGAGATAAAATACGTTGCCTAAAAGAACTCTTTTTAGGAGTTCAAAGGTGTTTACAAACCATGCGACTTAAGCAATGCACAAGTGGACGTCAAGCGCATTAAATACTGAGTATTCTCGCAGAATTCATTTTTATTAAACAAAATATCGTCCGTAGCACTGGTTATACACCGTTTACCTTAAAAATTGACCCAAATGCACAATGACACATTCTTGCAGAATCAAATGAACCTTAAAAATGAAGCAAGCAACGAGAAGCGCCCAGAATAACAAGTCACGTGGCTGCCCAAGCTGCTGCACTGGGTTTATAAGTGGTCGTTAGTAGTGTTAACACTGAATGAGATGAAGCCCATAGCAAAAGATTGCAATGCCTTGCTGCTCAGTATATGTATCTTCTGTGTTCAAGATGAGATGAAAGTAACCTTGTGGGGAAACGATACTGTAGATATGCATAAAATGTGGCAAGACTGAACTATGTTACATAACAAGAGACACGCGACACGAGAGTATACTTGTAAGGCTGAAAAGTGTAGGATCTTAATTCAATGAAAAACTGTGACGTGTCGCAAACATCGTGTGAACACTACTCATGCAGCCTTAAACACGCTGTAGTACAGAAAGGACGCACGACTAAAGTTTAATGCGCCCAAGCATAAAGTTCACGCGCTAGCATCGAAATCCAAAGGTTAACAAAGCTAATACGTCAGGCAGCTACTCACGGGGTCGCGCGAAGAGTGAAGGTAGCACTGCGGCAAAATGCTAGACCGTAGATATCAACGTCATACGTACTCTTTTTCGTTGTCTCGTTTCTGTTTCCGTGAAAGGAGGGGAACATTTGTTTTATGTAAAGTTCAGGAAGCACCCAATCTTTGAGTTACAAGATTAATCATTCAGATTCAGAAAATAAAGAATGGGCTTGGAATTGATCATATGTGGAGTTTAGGCAAATATTTGGTGTTTTCCCACTGCATCAGTCTTAGTGATGATGTTCCAAGCGGGGATCCTCCTGAAAGCGAGCCTTTGATGTTCTCTCACTGATGTTCAGTTAAAACTGACTGCTATGTTTTGGAGCCAGTTCTTTCGCAATCAGAATGCTACTCAGAAACTCGAGGCAATGACCTCTACACGCGGCTTGTTTGCAGAATCATACCGTGAAGAGTAACGTCCCCCCAGAGAACCAAATTTTTATCTGATCTGTTCGAAAAAGCGCTGCACGCTTTATCTTCCCTTCCGGTGCGACGAAAAAATCCGTAAACAGGGGTTGTGTACAGTGGCGTAGCCAGGGGTGGCACACCGGGCACGTGCCCCCCCCACCCCGAAATTTTTTTTCGCCATGGCATACAGAGCGAAAAATGACGATTTCAAGGAGGTGCCCCTCCCGAAATCAAGGGGGTGCCCCCCCCCCCGAAAAAAATTTCTGGCTACGCCCCTGGTTGTGTACCCGAGCCGATGTTTCGAAAAGTGGACTTGCGTGCTCGAGACGACGTTTCAGCCTTCGAGACGACAACTCCTGTTTACGGATTTTTTCATCGCAAGCTTCTATGTTCATATTCCTGTCGTTTTTTTATTTTTTGGAATTCCATTATGATAGAATTTCATGTGCACGCTAACGTTCTTCACAATGCACTTTGCCGTAAATTTGCCCGCGTTTTCTCATCCCAGAAGTTACTTCTTGTACCGCTGAACGATCGAAGATTTTACAAGACACCCCCTGTAGTGATCTCACAACCCCCCCCCCCCGCAGGGGGCGCAAGTAGGTGTTTGGTGTGTAGCGACACCACAGACCCGAGCTAACGGGGGGACTTTCGACTCCCCTGCCACGCCTAGCCGTGCGTGGCTGAGCTGTGTCCGGGGAAAAGGGGATCCTGGGGGGTTGAGCTGAAGCCGGGTGATTGGACCTTTAAGGCAGAGGCAACACACCCCTGTGGCCCTGGCTTCACGCAGACGGCACCCCTGGGCCAACCCACCCAGGGGAAACCGGCAGTCGCCTTTCCCTGTCTCTATCTCCCCTTATCTTCGTCTTCCTCTTTCACTTTGAATCTTTCCTGTCATCTCCTCTCTTCTATTTACTTCCAATTTTCCTGGCGGCAAGGGTGAACCTTGTGTATGTATCCTACCTTGGGCATAATATATTTCGTTATAGTGGTAATGCACGGCTGGTGCCTGCAGCATTCCACTGAAAGAACTGCAGCATCCCCTAGTTGGGCTTCGCGGTGGGTGGTCGCCATTACTGCCGAAGTACATCAGGCTACTATGGGAACTGCGGCATTTCCCCCGACTCCTTGATCGTCACCCTCAGAAGAGGGGGCGCACCGATAAAATCCTAAGGTATTTTTTTTTCGAAACCCAAACAGGCTTTCCCTCGATTTCAAGTAGTTCATAGTGAAACACCCGACAAGTCAGCTAGAACACTCTCTCCCTTTGTTGTCGCTAAAGGCCTAACTGACACCCTTGGTCCGGGCTATAAGGTAACTAAGATGACTAGTTGGGATCTCCTCCTAGAAGTCCGTGATCACGAGCGATGCACCAGACTGAACAAGCTTGTTGCGTTCGGAGAAACTGCTATCACCGTTTCACCACATCGTTCTATGAATACAGCACGCGGAGTAGTGTCTGACCCAGATCTTATCCACTTGTCTGAAACCGACCTTCTCGAAGGCTGGAAGGATCAAAATGTTTCCAATGTACAGCGCATCGTCATTCGACGGGAAAACAAAGAAATCCCTACAAAACACCTGATACTGACCTTCAATTCTTGCGACTTGCCACTAACCATAGAAACTGGGTACACAAGGACAGATGTCAGACCGTACATACCAAGCCCTCGGCGGTGTTTTCGATGTCAAAGGTTCGGCGTGGAGCTCAAGGACACACATCCTGAGAACTGCGACGCTGGACCTCACTGTGTCAACTGTGATGGTGCACACCCTGCACACTCCCGATCATGTCCTAACTGGAAAAAAGGAAAAAGAAATAAATAGTCTCAAAGTCCACGAGAAGATAGCATTCAAAGAAGCTCGCAAAAGGTGTTCGCCATTCCACGGTAATACCTACGCTGATGAGGTGCGCACGGGGGCAGCACCGCACCAGCCACTGCCACACCAGCCACCCGCTAGGAGCGAGCCGTCAGTGGTGGCACCTGCCCCCTTGGCGGCAGTGGCTCAGTCTGCTCCGCCAACTCGCGAAGTGGTACCGGCGACTCCAGGGTCGTCAGGTATTAAGGCCTCGTCTCATAAGGCGAGATCCGAAACTCGAACCACCAGCTCGCACGTGCGGGCATCCAGTGCCTCCCAGGAGGCAATGGACTCTATGGTGCCCCTGGTGCCGAAAGATCGGCGAAGCTCGTTGGAGCGCGCCAAAAAAGCGAAAAAACCGATAACGGGGCCCGACGACGGCCCTGTTACTTGAATTCCAACTCCCAGCTTAAACAACAGCAACTTGCTTTTTGTACACCCAGCACTACTTTACTTTCATCATGAACACAGAAATTATACAATGGAACGTCAGGGGCCTTCTAATGGAATCTCGACGACATCCATGAACTTTTAAACAAACATACACCAGAAGTGTTGTGCGTACAGGAAACCCACTTAAAACCAACACACTAATTTTCTCCGACAGTATGTCATCTTCCGCAAAGACCGTCATGATGCTCTCGCATCCTCTGGCGGCGTTGCTCTCATAATAGATAAAAATGTACCATGTCATAGAGAGAGAGAGAGAAAAGTTTAGTGAAAGGCAGGGAGGTTAACCAGGAGAAAATTTCCGGTTTGCTACCCTGCATTGGGGAAGGGGTAAGGGGGGATAGAAAGGTAAGGAGGGAAAAAGAAAATAGGAAGTGATGAAAAAAAAATAAAGAAAACGCGCACACACTCAAGCACGGGAGTGTCATAGTCGTTTGGCAAGTCCGGTTGACCGCAGAAACCTAAGCAGCGCCTTCGTCGCTTTCTGATTTGAAGCTCGAGTGTTCCTGTTCTCCAAAAATTGACTGCTCGGAAAGCGGCCGGTCATCGAGCCTTGCTAACGTTGCCGAAAGTTGTTGCCTCTGGGAGCTGTAATGAGGACAATCGCATGCAATCAGGACGTGTGCAATGGTTTCCTTGCTGCCACAGTGATCACACGCAGCGCTGTCTGCCATTCTGATTCGGTAAGCAAAGCTGTTGGTGAATGACACTCGAAGCCACAGGCGGCAGAGGACTGTTGTTTCGGATCGGGATAGTCCGGATGGAATTTGTAGTTGAAGGGACGGATCCAGTCGGTGAAGGCGGGTATGCAGCAAACCAGTCGTGTTCCACATTGAATGTATTATATCACGTGCGAGTGAGCGGATCTTTGATGCTGCATCGTTTCTTGATAATGGAATGGCTTCCTGCACGCACCTTTCATGAGCATTCCTGGCAGAATTATCGGCATGCTCGTTGCCGTCTATGCCACAGTGGCCTGAAAGCCACTGAAAAATGATGTCATGCCCTTTGTCTTTCAATTGCTGATAAGTTTCTCTTATTTCCAACACTAGTTCGTCTTGTGCACCACGACGCAAAGCTGACGACAGACACTGCAGGGCTGACTTGGAGTCGGTGAATATGCCCCATTTTAGTGGTGACTCTAGTTGAATCCGTCGAAGTGCACTGCGGAGTGCCGCAAGCTCTACAGCAGTCGACGTAGTCCTATGAGACGTTTTTAAAATGGTACGTTTCGACTTTTGCTGAGAAGTTAACGGCTCCTGCAGATCCCTCAGCAGTCGTCGAGCCATCGGTGTAAAGTTTGACATGGTATTTGTATTCGTCATGTAGCATCCGCAGAGACAGCTGCTTTAAAGCTGGCGACGAGAGCGCCGCCTTCTTACGAATCCCTGGCACTGTTAGACAAAGTTTAGGCTGATCCAGGCACCAAGGAGGTGTCAGGATTCTTTCAGCAGGCGTGTAGTCTCTTGGAAGGCACTCTCGGTGAGCCGAAATCGTCTTGCAAAAGGAGGCACAGGGCCGGTCTTCTGGAAGCGAGGCTAGGTGGTGAGCAGGGACGCGAACAAGGTGTCTAATGTGGGCTCTCAGCACCTCCAAGGTTATTTGAATGCTGGCAGGATGGTATTTTGCAATGGCAATGGTCTCCGCTGTTGACGTGCAGCGTGGCAGCCCGAGACAAACTCTGAGTGCCTGTCCCTGAGCACTTTCTATTGTATGTATGTTGCTTTTGCAGGTGTTCGTCAGTACCGGTAGACTGTATCGCAGGTACCCTAGAAATAGAGTCCGGTATAATTGCAACATTGCGTGCACCGATCTACCCCACGTTTTCCCTCCGAGGAATTTGAAAAGATGTGAGATGGCTGTCAGACGCTTCTTAAGACCGGCCACACGGGGACCCCAGCAAAGGTCTCTGTCGATGATGACGCCCAAGAATCTGTGCGTCCTGGCGTAACAAACGTTTTGCCCATTGATGGATACGCCATAAGCCGTCATTGGTTTCCGCGTAAACGCGACCAACGCAGATTTCTCAGGTGAAATCTCGAGGCCTTGTTCACTGAAGGTATGCCGATATTGAAGTCGCGGCTTTTTGGAGCCTCGCACGTACCTGAGGCCGTGTTACACCTGACGCCCAAACAGAGATGTCATCGGCATAAATGGATATGCGAACCGTACTCGGTATGCGTTCCACGAGGCCAATCAACACAAGGTTGAATAATGTGGGGCTTAGAACGCCGCCTTGAGGAACACCACGATGTGTATAGTGCTGAGAATTTGGCCCCTCTTCAGTCTTCACGAAGAATGATCTCATGTGCAGGTAGCAAGAGATCCAACGGTACACTCGACCACCAAGACGAACCGATTCGAGGGCGTCAATTATCGCCTCATGAGAAACGTTGTCATATGCTCCTTTTACATCCATGAATAGCGCGACGGATATCCGTCGGCTCATTTTCTGGTGTTGGCCGTATGTTACCAGATCAATGACACTATCAATGGAGCAACGAACACGTCGAAATCCGGCCATGGCATTTGGGTATATGCTGTAGCGTTCCAGGAACCTCTCTAGTCTGGCAAGGATCATTCGCTCCATCAGTTTCCCTACACAGCTGGCCAGTGCTATTGGGCGGTATGATGCGAGCTCTAGTGGGGATTTTCCAGTTTTTAGAAGTGGGACTAGACGGCTTGTTTTCCACTCTTGTGGGACTTGCCCATGTCGCCAAGAGTCGTTGAACACGTCCAGCAAAGCTTCTCGTGCTCGCCCATTGAGGTTGCACAACATGCGGTAGGATATGCCATCTGGACCAGGCGACGACGACCGATTGCGAGAGCCGCATCCAGCTCCTCAATCGTAAAAGGCATGTCCATGCGTGAGTCTAATGACCATGGTGTGGAGTCAAATCAAGTTAACTGGGTAATGAAAACTGCCGCGTTGATGAGGAAGATGTCAAACAGTCTGCCTCCGCACTTACTCGGACACGTCACCACTCACCGTCTCCTGCAAGCCAGAGTAAAGTTTGTGCCTCTGGAAAGGAGCAACATTTGCTACAATGTCTGACACTGCTGGAACCCATGAGACAGCCGTTCTTCTGGTTGACGTCAAGACTCTTTTATCATGTTTTTCAAGTTTATTCTGCGCAAGAATATTTGAAAGTATGGGTGAAAAAACGACCATGTGTCGAGAAAGGCAAAAACTTTACAAGCAGTCCCACAACGATGAAGCACCTTTTAGCTTTGTATCTTATTCTCGGCTCTATCCGGTCGCTGATGTACATTGCGTATCACAGAAGCAGAAAAGAAGTGAAAGCAGCAACAAAAACATACCCCGATATCAATCTTCAGAGAAGCCTGTTGGTGTGGGGTAGATACCTGGTGCAAAAAAAGCCTTTGCACTCGCATCACCACTGAACATAACTGTCCGACTCGTTACTGTAGGCTTCGAGGTCCCACTTCTTGTTCGCGGACGCCTTTGAGAAGTGCGAGCTGTCCTTCTACCTCTCAAGCAGTGGGCAATCTTTCAAGAAGTCTTCCACACGTTGCGTTGTAGACGAATTTTTGCCGTGCTTATGCCCTTATGAGTGTATGGCTTACAGAAGTCGGACGCACGAATAAAAGCGTAGTCCACGTATATGTGCAGGTTAGTTTTGTGGGTCAAATGCTTAAATAATTGCCGTTTTAGGTTTCAAATTTTGTTTCGAAGTAAATAATAATTTTTTGAAGAAATTTGGGATTTCTTTTCAAAATATTGTTTTCTTCGGCAGGGAAGAGATTAAAAGTACGTTAATTACGGCTGACGTAATTTAAAAGCTGTCCCTTCACAAAATGTGTGACATGGCGCGCTGTCTTAGAGAAAAGAGGCATGTTTCAAAAACTAAACAAATACCATACATTGTTGCCGGAGTTGTCAAAAACTAATTTTTTCGCATAGAGAAGCGATAAGCATGAGGGAAACAAAAAAAAACTGCAGGAAGGGAAACATCGATTTGATTTCAGTTCTAGCCTTGAAGAAGACAAGTCGACTATTCGAAACGCCGGATCGAGCACACATTCTATCACATAACATCACTTTATTTCCTTAAAGACCCCTCAAGGTGGTATTACATAAGGGGTGGGTTTACAGTACAGCCAGGTGAAATTCATTCGGAAAGAAAATTGGTTACATTGTCCAAGAAGGTTGATAAGGTTGATGGAATAGTAATGGCTGTACTGTTGTGGGAGAGGTCATTCCAATCTGATGCTGCTCGGGGGGAAAAATGAAGAGGAAAATGCTGCAAGCACGTTGGCGTGACACTTATAGTTCATGATCGCCGAGATGAGGTATGCGGGTAAGGTTAGCGATGTAAGCTAGATGGCCGAGATCACTGTAAAAGAGTTTGTGGGATAAAGACAGCGTGCCAATGCAACGGCGAAGACAGAGATTCGATAAGCCGGATTCCGGTTTCAGTGATGATGCGCTAGCTCAGTAATGATAGGTGGAATGAATGAATCTAGCAGCACAGTTTTGGACGGCTTCTAGGGCATTGGCGAGATAGGACCAGTGAGGGCTCCAGACACCGGATGCGTACTCTAGTTTTGGTCTGATGAGCGATTTATGGATTTCTGAATACGGAAAACAAGAGTTATAGCACCGGTTATGTATTCAGCTATGCTAGTGAGCCACCAATCATACTTTGCGGCCGCATCAAGAAAATGGTGCTCAGTGCCCTAAAAGGTGGCAGGCGTTTGACATTCTAATCACCATCTATACAAACACAAGCATTCACATTTACAGGGAAATTTAAAATACTGAGTGAAAACTTCTCAGGGAAGTCATGACGACGTAGATATCGTTTTCACCATTTTTAATTTCTTAGAATAGACAGATGTCTCACGGAGGGGAGAGCTTCAATATAGCATTTAAATACCAACGTCCTAATGACAATGTACCGAATCGCGCACGTAGATTCGTGTCGGAAAGTACCTGGCCTTTATAAAGGTCTGTTTGTATAGAGTCTCCTTGGTTCCTCAGCGCTCCCCTTTTTGCCGGTCTTCATAGACTTAAGCGTTAAATATTGTCATTTATTCTTGCTCTGAACACACGTTTTTTTTTTATTTGCGACATAGACTTGCCCTTAAGGCATAATATTTGTTGTGTATTAAATGTGCGCCGTTAGGCACACGTTTACTGTACTGCGTTTAAACGAAGTGCATGCGATTAACCGTCATGGCAGACATTGTTCTGACATCGGAATGCAATATCATGTATTTCTTCCTTTCGAATCCATTCATTCGTACGTGTCGTCGATACGACAGCAGAAGGAGGTGAAGATTAAGGGAGCCTGCGTGGAAAACAAGACAACATGCTTTTAGTTGAATCAACATTGTGCTTGGCATGCTTGAAAATAGTGTGGCAGGAGAAAGGCTTCGTTCTTCATAAATTCTAAGTATGTGCATAGCGAAAACATCAAACGTCTTGCATCCGTGCATCCAAATGCTCAGAAAATGTTGGTCAGCGATGTTGAGAATGCCGTTGTCGTCTGGAACGAAGATCAAGATTGACATCATTTCAAGAGCCACAGGTATAACCATATTGAAGTGTCGTTAAAAGTAGCGCTTGTTTCTTGTGTATCTTCCTGGTATATTGCGCCTTTTGCGGCGCTCACTAACTCTTTATCATATTGAAGTTGGGCTCTTCCTTGTGTGTTCGCTATATTCCAGGATTATTCCAGGGAGATGCGGTGCTTCCTGTAATTGTTCACGCTTGGTAGGAAATATGCTGATAAAGTTTCTTATACTGCTCGAAATGGCGAAGACACAAGTAAGAAAACATATAAAACACCACGAGCGCAGACTGCCAATGTTTATTTTTCTGGAAGCAAGCAAGAGATATTTCAAGCAAGAACCTGTACACGTGACCAATCTTTTTAATGTAGCATGTGCCGACAAAAATACCATCATTGCTGAATAAGAGATCAAGATAGCGGCCAAACGCACATCGAAAAAAAACGTAGCACCAATCTCACTGAGCTTTGCGCACGTGAAGAAGCAAATAACAACGAAAGAAAAAACAAAAAAATGAACAAACAAAAAATATAGGTTGTGACCGAACAAATAACCTCAACAAAGGGGAAATGATGATGACGTAACATCGCTTGATTAAAGCATAAAAGATAGCCATCAATACTACCCATAACGATGAATAATGGTGTTGTTCGTTGTTTCATACACGGAAAAATCTTGATCATTTTGGCTAGTGGATACCTCGCAACTCCGCTTGTAGTAGTCAACAACAATCGTCATTGTTGTTGCTGCTGAACTGTGTCAGTAAAATATCGGAGCTTCCAAATCTCGTCCACGTCATGCCCAATCTGAGGCTTGAACATGCGCGTATGCGATAACAAAACAAGAAAAGTAATGGATCACCCACAAAATCTGGTTTCCGAAGGTAGCCCATTTTAAAAATTATAACTATCTTTGTGATGCATTATATTCTTCCAAAGATCACTGGAACAGCAGTACGCCTTTCTAATGTAAAATTTACCACTTTAAAATACAGTTAATTTTGTCGCATGCACTCATGAAATTAATGCTACCTGTGTAAGTTGTGATCATAGTTCATGTAACATACCCGCAATCACCTACTACTGAACTACCAGAAAGCTATTCGCAATAAAAAAACAGAATGCGGTGGCACAACAGCTTACAAGCTAACCAATCTGCCCCGCCACTGTGCCATGCATTTCACGAGGAGCAGTCTAGCGAAAAAAGCTGCGTATATCTTTTTCACTCCTGGTAACGCAACGCTTGCACTGAATGATTCAGTAAAAGTACTTTATTTTGAGATCCGACCGGTCGCTGGTCAGCGCCAAACTGATCAGATGAAGAACGGAAGACCATGCATGCCTTCGTGTAGCCTCCCGGGCCTGCTGGACAGCTTAGGTTTGGTCACGTAGATATTAGAGCAGCTTTGTCCGCCATCGCTTCCGGAACGGTTACGGGGAGTCTGATGCTGAATGGAGCACTCCCATAGTACGTGCCTTAGGAAGACCTCTGCTCTTTTACATACTTTGCATATCGAGTCCGGGGAACTTCCCTGAGAAGATCGCGTGTAGCTGAACATGGCTAGAATAAGAATAGGACTGCAAGTTACGCCACTCTGTCCCCTGTTTCCAATAGCGAGTTTGGATGATGCGCCTCAAGTCTCGACAGGACTTCATATATACTGCGTCCGTGATTTGTCTGTCTTTATTAATGCAGTAGCCTTAAAAAGCTCGTTTAGCAGAAATGCGAGCGTCGGCGCTGGTGTCGATGCCGGCATCGGGCGTCGCTGGTTGAGTGAAAGTTCATCATCTTGTCCGTGACCAAAAACCCAGTTTTATGACGGAAATAAAAGAAATAAAAAAAATTTGGTTGGAAGTGAGAATCGAACCCAGGCCGTCCGCGCCGCAAGCAGGTGTTCTACTACAGACACATGAAATTGCTTGAAACTGCTCCGGAAAACAAAAACATATGAATGTCATGCAATTGAAGGAGTCACCTTAACGCATCTAATATTAGAAGCCTAATATCAGAAGCGTGTCAGAAGCGTAGAATCAAGGTACTTGTGTAACGAGTGGGTGTTTTAAGAATCCACTCATTACAAGGCACTCACATATATTTAATCATCATCACCTGCAAAAGCATCAGCAAAGTGAAGAGCTGCGTAGTTTCGCTTGTTGCCTTACGGAAGCGTAGTGGGCCCTTCGCTGATTCAGAAAAAGAAGAATTATGGCGTAGTGGGCGCACAAAAAGTACTTTCAGTAGGCATTCTAGGATATTTTGAAACTGCTTATTTCACGTGCACAGTCCTTCGTTTCCTTAAGCCGCTGCTGAAGCTTCCACCGAAATTCAAAGCTAGGCTAGCAGTAGAAGGCGGTGTGCACGGAGCCCGATTAGCGGACGCGTTCTAATCTTGAAAGCGAAGCTGTAGCGTCCTCCAAGAATTTTGGGAGTTTTTCTTCGGCAACAGCGTCATCGGACGCTTGGTCGTCTTTGGCTGCGCGGTGGTTTAGTTCTCGCGAAAGTACGTGGACGGTCTCGTTTGGGTTTTACTGCAGGTGCATATGTGTACCGAAAACCAGATTAGATATCTGGGTTCCTTCGAGCGCGTCAGTTTGTGGCTCTCGGTGAGAGCAGCCAGGACATTTTACGAAACATGTCGTTGCGCCCTAGTCAACTGGGATAAATTCAGGGAGATAGAATAAAAATCGATTTTCACGCCCAAATCGGACATAAGAGCTGTGGTGTGAACGGATAATATTTTTTCGCGACACGTTCAGCCGCCCAAATCTCTAGCTATTCGTACGCGAGCGGCGACTTTTCTGTTCATCAGCGCCTACGACAGAACCGAGTTGAAAAACTGGGCGACGGGTATAAGCGCATGCCCATAAAGCGCGCTCAGCTGGGCCCGGCGTCTGCTAGGCTCTTCCTTCTTAAGGACGTAACCGCGCATGAGCGCACTGCAGATGAACCAGATTTTACTGCTTATCTCATCAGTGCGGGCGTGGGCGTGTCTTTAAATGTTATTTCCTCGATCTCTGCCTGCGACGCTCGTCTTCGGAAAAGAAAATACGACCGGAAGTATTCGCCTGCTCACGCTGTCTGTTCGTTTGACGTGCGCTAATATGGGGTGACATTTTTAAGAAGGAAAAGCCTAGCAGACGACGGGTCCAGGTGAGCGCGCTATGTGGGCATGCGCTTACCCTCGCCCTGTTTGCAACTCGGTTGCGTCGAACGGCTCTGACGAACAGAAAAGTCACCTTCTCGCGCACAACAGCTAAAGATTTGGGCAGCTGTACATGTTCCTAGAAGTCTTATTTTTTTGTCCTGCGCATGTTCTCCAGAAAAACTCTGAGCTTGTCTACTATTGTGATATCGAAGTCAGGGAAGCCTAGCGGCTCTTGCTGAACGTTCTGCGTCAGCGGCTTCACGCTGTTTTCACACCCATTCTTTCTTCATAACGCTTAGCTTGAAAACAGCGCAATAACACGACAACGTAGAAAGAAACAACGGGATAGGCGTTGTGAAGTGCTACCCGTTAAATAGTTATTAATCTGGTTTCTTTCCACGTGGTTTCTTGCCAGGTTTCTTACCTCGTGTTGTTGAGCTGTTTTCAAGGTGTATACCAATGAACATGCCGAAATCTGTTCTTCTAACCTTCTGAACGCCGGCGCTTCCTCTATTTCCGCTCCTATTGCTCTGAGCAAACGACACCCGTTTACTTCGACGCGAGTCCAACGGGCAAGTGCTGATAACAGCGTTAACGCAATCTCTTTTTCACCATGCAGAGGAGCACAACGATCGGAAGGAAGTGGCACCGACGAGTATGGCGACACTTCAGATAGAGACAACGACGGTGGCAATGAGACGATAGGAACTTTGGGCAAGGAGGCAATGTTGCGGGGGCGAGAGGTGCTGGAAATTGTTTTTTCTACACGTCCCTTCTCTGCGAATAAAACTGTAGAGCTCATTCACATTGAATTGGCGCTAAGTACCAACATTTGACATTGCTAACACCGTCGGTTTTCTTACATGAAGCCAGTAACTGTACCTAATTTAAGTGTTGGCAAAATTACCTTAGAAAACAAGATACTGACAAAATAAATGGTTATTAGACTTGTTATATTCTATTCTAAGGTGGACACAAATCTTGTTCACATATATTTAAAAAAACTGTGACATAAATACTCTGAAATATATTAGAGTTTTCAGGCAATAGACAAAACGGCAGGTAAGCGC
>JALIZH010023818.1:0-19209 GCA_030522465.1 Rhipicephalus appendiculatus | reverse complement strand
TTGCAGATTATGTGGAATGATTCGGGCAGAACTGTTTTGCTTTATTGTCATTACCTTCTGGGACGAGTATTCTCGGTAATACTATATTTTAAAAACATACCACTCGTTACAGAGTTTTGATTTTACCATGTTTAGGCTAAAGTGCTTAATCTGTTACAGGCTGTAAATAGGAGCTCAGGCTAAATTATTGCACCAAGTTAAACGGAAACCACCAAATCGAAATTGCAGAGCGATGTGTAAGCTAATAATAATAATAATAATATCTGGAGATATATACGTCGCAAAACGGCGATATGATTATGAGGAACGTTGTGGTGGAAAGATCAGGAAATCGGCCGCAATTCGCCTCCATCGAAATGCGGCCGTCACGGCCGGGATTCAACCCGCGACCATCGTGTCCACAGCCGAGCACCATGACCACTATACCATCGTGGCGGGTGCGATGTTCAAATTAAACTGCTTAGTATATCTATGAAAAAAAGCCGGCAGATCTCACGCACTGTGGGAATCGATGTAATGCGAAGCAGCCAGAAAGGAGCAAATCATGCTTTGCATAATTTGCATGTCATGTTTTACATGTTAAGACATGTCATTTATGTTCGTCATACAGTCACGTCACGCAATACCAATTTTGGTGTATATCAAGCTAGCGAAGTGGACGCAAGCGCACCATGAGTGTGGCATATAAATGGCGTTGTAGATGACATGCATGCCAATATTTTCATGTTACCACCTGCCTCTTATGTTCGTTATACAGTCATGTCACTTAATACCAAATTTGGTGTATATCAAGCTAACGAAACGGCCGCGAGCGCGCCATGAGCGTGGAATGCAAGTCATGTCGCTCATGACATGTCATGATTTCCATGTTACCACGTGTCATTTATGTTCGTCATACAGTCATGTCACTCAATACCAAATTTGGTGTATATCAAGCTAACGAAACGGCCGCGAGCGCGCCATGAGCGTGGCATGCAAGTCATGTCGCACATGACAAGTCATGATTTCCATATTACCACTTGTCATTTATATTCGTCATACAGTCATGTCACTCAATACCAAATTTGGTGTATATCAAGCTAACGAAATGGCCGCGAGCACGCCATGAGCGTGGACATGCAAGTCATGTCGCACATGACAAGTCATGATTTCCATATTACCACTCGTCATTTATGTTCGTCATACAGTCACGTCACTCAATCCCAAATTTGGTGTATATCAAGTTAACGAAACGGCCGCGAGCGCGCCATGAGCGTGGCATGTAAATCATACTTTTTATGACAAGTTAGTCACGATTTTCATGATATGACCAGCCATTTATGCTCGTCATACAGTCATGTTATGCCATACCAAATTTGGTATAAATCCCATTAACGATACGGCCAGGAGAGCACAATGTCGTAGGCGGCTAGAAAGATAGATAGATAGATAGATAGATAGATAGATAGATAGATAGATAGATAGATAGATAGATAGATAGATAGATAGATAGATAGATAGATAGATAGATAGATAGATAGATAGATAGATAGATAAGCTCAAAGTCGCCGAAGTTCGCTGAGAAATGCTTCGCATTTAAAAACATTATTTAGGCTTTTCGGGGCGTAAGCTAGCACGTAGCGCGTGCTGCTACCACGATGCAAGGATAATATTCGCTTTTCTTCCCTGCACCGCACATCCCTCGCTCTAGTACATGACTCGTTTATCTGACCGTCGCATTGCACGGCCTGCCGAGCTTTGTTTTGTCCTAGTAGAGAAAAAAACAATATCGGTCCGTTGTATATCATTGACCCCCGGCGATAACGACGTACACCGTGTTTTTCGTGCCGCCTCATTGGCCTTTGATTAGCGATGTGAATGTTCGCCGCTTCATGAATACCAGCACTCGTAATCTGATGTCTTGTACCTTCCATTTTGAAATCTGCAGCCGGGCCGCTGCCCGATTACCACGCCATACAATAAAAACTGGCGACTCGAACAGCTCCGTTTGTCAAGCTCGACATAAACTGATGACGAAGGGTGACTCTTTCTGGGGCAATACTTCAGGCCTCGCCGGCGGCAAGAATTCATGTGCTAGCGAACAGTCCTGCAAAGAAGAGCTCTTGCGAGTCTTCGACGAAGCAGGGTCACGAAACCTCCGCCATGTCTTCTGTACCGGGGCAAGTAGAACTTCTGATGCCTCTGTCGTCGATTGGCCTAGCTATGAAGGGTGCATTAAGGCATTTTTGCGAACTGTCCATGTTGAAGAGAAGCGTCTAGATGACGACCTTATAATTGTGATTGCGCCGAATACCTGAGTGGACCTCGCGCCTAGGTGCTCCATAAATGGCACCCAATAAGCCATTCGACTAATTCCTTGCATTACAAAAGCGAACCATGCACCCAGAGACCACTAGGGCTTTTTGTTTTCATAGTGACATTATCTTCAAAAGATAAAGCAGAGACTTTCGAAAAGATTTCTTGAAGACTGGCTTTCTACTGTGCTTTTTTGACGGCGAAATCAGGCGAACTCCCATCACCAGATGCGGTTCAACTTCGGATTTATCGTAGGTTTTGAATGCCAATTGGCTCTCTGTTTCAATAACAAAATGTTAAAGGAGTGGAGGCTCCAAAAATTGGAAGTCAGCCTGGCATGAAACCAACTACAGCATGAGCTTTGCGTACTTGCAATACATGCTTTGATGGGTTTCGATAGAAAACAAATGGATCAAAGATAACTTATTTTGGATTTTGAAGTCTAGAAATGCACTTTGACTCCTTTTCCAGAATTGTTGCGCCAACCATCAGCAAAGCGCCGGGAGGGCGATGTAGACGTCGTAGTGTACGGCAAATATGATAACGTTTCTGAGGGGATTTAACTACCGAACAACCACGCCACTTGTAATATGAAAACATTTCCGCGTCCGGTGCGAAGGGATCAAAAACAAAATGGTTTTCCAGCACCACCTTCTCGCGTACGCGCAGATGCTCATCGTCGGCTTTATCCGACGACGACAGAGACGACGACATGGTCTTGCTTTCGCGAGACACATCTGCGCGTTTGCGTAGAAATGGTGCCGCAAAGAGAAATCGATCGTGTGGAATGTTGCAGCAAGCGCGATTGTTTGCTAATGTCACCGCTTTTGCACTCCTAGAGTTGCTGCCCTGATATGGTAGTTTTTCATGACGTCATTGGCAGGTTTTCCACGCCAATTTGCGAAATGATGAAATGTTTTGTGCAAATTGTGTAATAATAAAGAAATAGAGACGTTATTGTGTACTTGCCAATCGTTATCAGGGTCCCAAGAAACGACCTTCCACATAAAACTATCATAGAAGATTTTGGTATGGTACGGTATGAATAACTTTATTGAGGTCCTGCGGATCAGTCGTGTCTGCACACCTTTAAAGAGGCACTAAAGAATAAAACGATTTTTCTCATATTAGCAAAGTACGCTTTCATAATTCGAAAAGCACTGCGCTTGCCGCGAGAAGACGCTCGGTAAGCGAGAAAACGCGCAAAAGGAAAGCGGGTGGCTAGGCCACCTTTAGGTTCCCGCCCCCAACACCGTGACGTCATATATTTTGACGGCGTCTACACGTTCCTACGTAGTTCTTAATCGGTAAATATCAAGCCCATTGTCCTCCGAGGGGGGGCCATATACTTAATATACCCAAGTTTCTGCAAATTTCGTTGGGCCGATGTCGCGAAAATACGGAAAATGCACTTTGACATCCGTGACGTCAGGCGCCGAGATTTCGGCGCGAAATTTAAAAATGAAACTTTGACCGTGATTTTCTCGTGTGTATCTATGATGGTGACATTAACGACATTACAGTTCCCAGAGCATAATTTATCAATCTAATTTGATTCATTGTTGGACTTTAGTGTCCCTTTAATATCGCAAGAAGGATAAGAAGGTGCACAGATAGTGCTGACTTCGCGGCTAATTTTGTTTCTGGCAGCACCTATTTTAAAGGCGCAACTTATACATGCGAGCATCGTTTGTCGCTTTTTCTCTTCCTCCGTATGCCTTCGTGCGGTTTTTCTTTGCGTCACAGATCCCTCGTAAACCAGACCGTAGTTAGAATAATGCAATACATTGTTAACCTTTACTTGCTTGCCACAGCTTTGATCCAAAAGAAGATCAGGAAAGGTAGGTTCGAAATACTTAATATGACGTTACAGCTCGCATCCTATCAGCATAATCACAGGGCCCTTCAACTTCTTTATCGTTAATATTGTATTGATTTGCAGGTTATTCGTTATAACGGTCCCTAGACCGGAAATTAGAGATCCCCTTGAATTTATCAGGTCTGTATGCAGAGTAATCATTGTGGCAGGAAACAGCGTTACGAAGCCAGAGAGCTGATAAACGGAGGCATGCGACGGATAGCGATAGATTGGAATGTGCAGACATCCCGAGAATGTTTGCTTGCGCAAAAACTACCGTGAAGCCTTTTGCTTGAGGGACGCGATGAAAAAACATAGATGACCCTTACGCTTCGCATTTAAAGGGGTACTGACACACACACACACACAAAAAACATGGTTCTGGCGCTTTTTTCTTTGCTGAAATTTGCTGCTGGGGGTCTGCTAGTCACAACACGGAACATCGCTTACATAAGCGCCTGACAGATAATTAAAGCCCGTTCATTATTGACAACTTTCAGTATCCGTTTGGCAGAGCTCCGAGAATAACAAGCGACGGGGTGCAACTACCGCCATCTAGCGCGTGAAACGGCGCACAGAACTGGGACGCACTTCCGCGCTGACTGCATCGTCTGGTGGCGATCTTTCGCCCGCCGCACGTGCTGCGCCGTCACCGCTGTCATCTTGTTAATGTTCTGGTGGCAACAACCTTCTTGATGGTTCCACATTTTCCGCACTTTCGCCGGTGGCACGGACCCGTGAGCAGCCACCGAAAGTAGCCTGCAGGCGCAAGCGTAGAAAAACCGCAATGGCGACTATGACGTCATCATACTTGCTAGGCCAGCTCGGAGGTCGGGCATAGTTGTGACGACTCGGAAATTGGGGGGTCACCTTCCAGTGACCTTAGATGATGTCAACGTCGCGATGTACGGCGTATAGCGCTGGATGGCGCAACTGAGTTCAAAATGCATATAAATTACCTCACAAACTTTATTCGCCGTTAAGATTTGTAGGTGATATACGCATATTCCCGGGAATCGATCCCACAGGACTATCTCGACGGCGAAATTTTCATGCCTCCCTCTATCTCTCTCTTTCCCGTTTCCCCTTCCTCCCGTGAGGAGTAGCAGGCCAGAAACCCACTTTCCAGGCCAACCTCTCCTCCTTCTTGCCATTAAACATCTTCTTCTTCTTCTTGAGTTAGTACCCCTTTAACAATGAAAAGCGATCGCGTTTCGGGCCTAGTGCGCATCGCTCTCTCACTCGCATGCCACGTTTCGCTTCCCAGTGTACACCTGAACCATTCCGTGAGGAAATTAATGTCTGTGGACGTCACACTGGCTGTTGTGAACTCTCCTATAGCGCTTACTTCAAGTGCAGTTGCGAAATTCCCACTACGCGATGAATTAACCATTCTGCGATTCAGCGAAACACCCACTAGGCGTCGGTAGGTGCAGTACGTGCACTAGGTAGTTGCACGTTTTGCTGATGCTGTGGCTGATGACTATGAATTATGAGACATTTGCAATGCCTGAGCAGCTTTAAACCACACAATCGCCGTGCACATTACATGGTGCGACGCCTGGACCAATTCTACTCTTCTTCCGCGGCCATATTACGTCAGCTAAGGAACTCGGAACCCGACATGACGCTGTAGAGGTATTTCTTTATTTTTTTTAACACGAAACTGTTTTATACCGGGGCGCCCACCAAGAATTCAGTGACGTATTTCCGTCAGGGAAACGACGTTGAAAAAAATGTATCAACGGGCATCCGAACGTATGACCTCTCGGTCCGCAACAACAGTAGCCGAGCACTCTATCCATTGCGCCACGGCCACAGACTCTGACTGCGTTACGAACGCGCCTTTTATATCTACCACTTTCATCACAGAGCTCCTGAGGCACTGTGATGCTCCTTTACTGCTCCAAAAGGGTGGTGTCGCCCTCTTGGAGCAGTAAACTAATTCATCATTACTGTGGCTTCCGCGATTAGCACCTGGAACGCGTCCGTCTCAGTCGGCGTGTTTTCAGTAGAAGTGCAATTTTGTCAACGCCTTAAAACAACGCGAGGTGGCGACCTTAGCAGGCCCCGGAAACTCAGCGCTAGTTTCGGTTTCAAGGAACATGCACGCTCATAGCGGTTGCCGGGCATCCTAAGATCTGGTTGATCGAAGTGAGGTTGATGTGGATGTTCGCATTTATTTGCTTTCGCGAGTTTTTACAAATAAAAAAAATTTGATTGCACTGTAAACAACTCTTATTTCGCTCACTTGTCTTGTTTTGTTTCTTATTTTGTGAATTTTGAATCAGGCGAAGCGCGGGAAGTGGTTGACTTGAATTCGTGGCGCTTGCCTCCGGTCCTCCTTGCCACTCGCTCAGCGATATCACAAGTTGGATCGCCCTCCTCAGTTAACTTGCTCGGTTGGCGTGCCAAGTACGGGAAAGATAAAACAGAAAGTTGTGGCGTGCAGAGAACGGAAGCCGCAGTGAGCTACGCCGAGCAAGTCAACCATGCATAAGACGAAGATGGCTAAATCGGGCGTCACATGTTTTTCGCAGCTCTACGGTGTGTTAACCCGGGGATTTCCAGTTCCGCGAAGGTTTTTCAGGTTTCACCAGTGGCAACGGGTGAGCACAAGTATTTGGGCCCATTATTTCAGCAGGTATTAATTTTGCATGAGTACATGAGTAAACCCAGTTCTCTGCAGGCCTGACTGTACTGACATAAGCGCAGTTTCGCTAGACTAATGGTCAAGACGACAGCCTACCCGGTGTCGGCAAAATACGCTTAATGAAAGGCTTGAATGGGTGTTGGCTCGGCTACATAGCTTTTCATCTTTTACTTTTGGCATGTAGCTCAAATGATGTGAAGCAATTTTAGGCTCCTTCCTGTTCATGAAATTCATGTAGCCAGTTTGAAGCTTTGTGGTTCTTCACGTCTAATACTGTCACTGAAATATATGCGATGGACTGAAATGCTTCTAGAAATCGTTAGAGGAAATGTCGCTGGAGCCAACGTTTTTGACAAGTGAACTTTTCTTCATCAAGGCAACGCTGCTGCCCTGAGGAAGACAAGTTCAACTTGCCGAAACATTGTTTTCAGCGACGTTCTTTCTTGAAGAACTTCTCATCGCTTCAAGCCTCTCTGTTCCTCTGAACTTCTGCCTCGTTTGGTTGTCAAATTCTGCAAGAAAAATATTTGCGCCCTCATTACAAACGTGATTGAGTCAAACACGACGTGTCCTGCTCGTGATTGTTGATAATTTTCGCATTGGTTCGGATATTCTGGGTCCACTGTTTGCTCATTATGTCCATATTTCAGTTGTGAATTAAAGCTGCTTTTATAGATTGACACCTTCACGCTACGCGTATGTCTGTTTTTTTTTTATAGGAAACATGCAATAAAAAAAAATTTATTTTATCTGTGTCGATCGAGTTTTGTCTTACTGAGCAATCGGTCCGCTTAAGTTTCGCCGCTTCAGAACACACGAACTAAATTTTAAAAAAAATGTTAACGAAATTTACGAATGGCCGCGTCGCCTAAGCGGCCAGCGGACCTGAAAGAGGGCGCGAACACATCCCGCTTGCATGCGAAGTGGGAAAGGAAGAGCTTCCGCGGCAACCCTCCTCCTCTCAGTTGTGCGCCCTTTCCCTCTATTTGGTGACCTCACGAGTGACGCCATGAAAGAAATGTTCTGCTTGTGATTTATTTCTAGTTGGATGCCCGGCAGCCGCCAGTAGTAAAAGCGGCGCTGCCGCTGCGTATCAGCATGCGAGAGCGCGTCACATGGGAGGTATAGGGAGTTTCCGCCCCCCTGACCTTAGTCCAAGCATAGGCCTCGCTCATAGCGTCCATGCAAACCAAAAATGCGACGCGCGCCTCTCTCCAGTTGGCTGTAATACCGCGTTCCTCGCTTACGCTCGCCCCGAGAAAAGTCGCGGCCGGGCTACTAGGGCGACACGACGCACTCAGCGTTTCCTTCTATGCCGACCGTGGCGTACGTTCAATCACACTTTAACATGCCGTGGAATGGCGACCTTAGCCCAAGTTCTGAGCCCCAATAGCGACGCTCTTTTGGCTTCAAGCCTCTTGCTCTGATTACGCCTTCGCCGTAAACATCTACAGCTACCAGAATGGTCTGTTTAATCGTTGATCATGAACGTTAGTTGCGGGATGGAGATGTACCACCAAGCGTCAACATGGGTGCATCCACGTTACACGTTGTGCAAACTCTCCTGTTTCAATGTACAGTAAACATTCAATTACCTCTGTACGGGCATGTTTTATTTTCGTGTTATACCGATTCCTATGACGGAGGGATCAACCATGTTTTTTTCCAAGGCAGTTTCAAGCACTAGGCTGCGTCCGTGACTGAACACTTGACTGCAACTCAGAATGCCTGGGTTTACCTGTATTGGAGTCCTGCTTTTTATTCTTTGCATCAATCGCGATTATTCGCTCACGCACAACGCTGCCGACGCCGACGCCACATTTTCGGCGGGCTCTTTAACGCTCTCGCGTGAAAGAGTTCGTGAAGCCCCCCTCTGGCTTGGTGAAAAAACATATTGCGGAAAGCTCAGATAAACCTTGCAGTCATGCACGGCAAGGAGAGCTTAGAAGCTGAGCGCCAAGCTACCATTTTCTCAAACGCTCTCTCTTTGTACAAAGGCCCGTACCTCACCATCTTCGGTGGGCGCCTGCTCTTTTGACATCGAGCAGCAGAGAGCATGCTATTGAACCAATCGAAGACATTAATCGCGTTTGGATCAGATGCGCTTTTTGCCAAGGGGTGCCGCCACGTGCCGGCGCCGCACTCCATTGTGTGCTAAGCTTGCACCGCGCCCCACTCGCGCGGGAGTTTGGCACGGTGTAATGTTCAAGCACAGATGCAGAGAGCGATCGCGTTTCGTCACGCACGCTAAAGGTCATGCCGCGCGCCATCCAGCGGCCGTGGCAGAAGTAACTTCTTCCTCCCATTCCATCCTTCCCGGTGTAGCTTCCAGGGCGCTCGTCGTAACGAGAGGAGAGAGAAAGCTCTTAAAATGTCCGACAAATCCTTCCGCTTGATCCTTGACGGATTCGACAAATTTTGTGTGGAAATCGATGCGTGAGGCGATGAACTTTGATACTGAGGTTATTCGATGATAACTAAGAAAAATGGTTCATGTCCCCTTTTAGATTTTTTTACCTTTTCTGTTCACCTTGGAGCTTGGTTCTTGAGTTACACGGCGTTTGCTCCAATGCATCTGTGTGTACGCGATTGTTGTTATGATAGCCTCGTTTACTTTGGCGAATGCGAGGTTATTTTTTTGAACACAAGATATTTAATGCAAAACATGAATTCGGGGCTATCGCTGACGCATTACAGTCACACGATTCTTATTCGGTCGAGCTTAGTCAACAGGTAAACACGGAAACTATCCCAAGTGTCACTGGTGCTGGCATGCCTGAGTGCTTATCACCGAAAGGAAAACACCGGCATACACACGGTCGTAATGAGAGACCGTCGAGTGCGGTTTGAAACGCATTGCTGTGAGAGCATAAATTGTTTTCCCTTACCTCCATCTTCTGGCTGCTTTTCACTTTCCCCAATGTAACGTGCAAAACATGCTACAATCTGACTAACCTCCTCACATTTCCTTTTGTCATTTCTCTCAATCCCTCGTAAAGGAACGATGTAATATTATTACTTAGCACTCAAAAGCATTATACTATATGCAGCATACTGCACTGAAACAGATTAATGTCATGCTGAGTAGCGAAACCAAACGGCACAACCGAAAAGAAAAGACGAGCAAACTGACAAGTTATTTGACTGAAGGCAGATTCACATCTTCATATAACCACAAGCTGCGCAGGCGCACCGTCACAACGACCAATGGATATAAGCAAACCAGGCGCGATAGAAAAATCCCTTCTGCATTTAAAAGTGATATCGGTCTGTCGCTTACACTCCCTTCACCTGTGCTCCTGGAAAAAAAAATGATTAGTTCCACGAGCTGTTTTTTGCTTACTTCGGCCTAGGATCACCGGCGCACCAGAAACGTGGTTCAAAATTGGAGCACCCCACGCAGTGGTAAACGAGATAACTTCTTTCCTTATTAGCCAGATTTTTTGCGTGATCCCTGAGTCGGTCACTGAGGCACTGAGGTCACTGAGGCCCCGTCTGGCCGATATTTACGTTGCTGCAGCAGAGGGGAATATCGTTTTAAATGCGAAGCATTTCTTAGCAAACTTCGGTGACCTTGAGCGTATCTATCTATCTATCTATCTATCTATCTATCTATCTATCTATCTATCTATCTATCTATCTATCTATCTATCTATCTATCTATCTATCTATCTATCTATCTATCTATCTATCTATCTATCTATCTATCTATCTATCTATCTATCTAGCCGCCTACCACTTTTTTCTCTCAGGACCGTATCGTTAAAAGGATTTATACCAAAATTGGTAAGGCATAACATCACTGTATGACCAACATAAGTGACTTGTCATATCATGAAAATCATGACTTCCTTATCATGAACGGCATGGTTTACATGCCATGGCCGTGGTGCTCTAGCGGCCGTTTCGTTGACTTGATATATACCAAAATTGGTATGACGAGACATTTCTATATGACTGACATAAATGACAGGTGGTTATATGAAAATCATGACGTGCGTGTCATGTATAGCATGACATAGATGCCATATTCATGGGGCGTTCGTGACAAGTTCGCTAGCTTGATATACACCAAATTTGGTATTGTGCGATGTGACTCTATGAAGAACATGAATGACAGGTAATAATATGAAAATCATGAGATTCATGTCATGTAAAACATGACTTGCATGCCATGCTCATGGTGCTCTCACGGCCGGCTCGCTAGCTTCATGTGCACTAAATTTGGTATTGTGCTATGTGTCCGTATGACGAACATAAATGACAGATGGTAAAATGAAAATCATGACATCCTTGTCGTGGACAACATGATTTACATGCTGCGCTCATGGTGAGCTTCACGGTCGTTTGGCTAGCTTGATATACACCAAATTTGGTATTGCGCGACGTTACTGTATGATGAACATAAATGGCTGGTGGTAATGTGAAAATTATGAGATTCATGTCATCTCAGCACGACTTGCATGCCACGGTCATGGTGCGCTTGCGGCCAGTTCGCTAGCTTGATATACACTAAATTTGGTATTGCGCGACGTGCCTGTATGACGAACATAAATGACAGATGGTAATATGACAGTCATTACATGCATTAGATGTACATTATGATTTACATGCCACGCTCATAGCGCGCTCGTAGGCGGTTCGCTAGCTTGATATACGTCAAAGCTGGTATTGCGTGACGTGACTGTAGGAAGAACATACATGACAGTAAGATTGATAACTGGGCAAGAAGTACTTTCTTGTCTTTCATGTCATTGTTTTTTGAGCTCGCTCAGAAAGTTTAAACATGGATACATGGCAGGTTGCAGCATCAAAATTATTATATGCATGTCATTTACGGCATGTATTATATGCCACGGTTATGGTGCGCTTGCGGCCGTTTCACTAGCTTGCTATACGCCACAGCTGGTGTTGCGTGAAGTGACTGTATAACACACATAAATGACAGGATCCTAACATGTAAATCATGACATGCATGTTATGTACAGCATGATTTGTTCCTTGCTGGCTGATTCGCACGGCATCAATTCACACAATGCGTGGGATCTGCCGTTTTATTTGTTGGGGTCTAACGTCCCAAAACCACGATGTGATTGTCAGGGACGCCTTATTGGAGGGCTCTGGAAATTTCGATCACCTGTTGTTCTTTAAAGTGCATCTATACCTAGGTACACAAGCCTCAAGCATTTTCGCCTTCATGGAAAAATGCGGCCGCCGCGGTCGGGATTCGATCCCGCGACCTACCGGTCAGCAGTCTAGCACGATAACCACTAGGTGGCGTGTGGGAATGCCGTACGCGACGTTGTTGGCACACAGAGCAAAATGTTTCTGATGTCTTTTACAGCGAAAGCTGTTATGAGATCACAACAAGGGTCGTTTCTGCGCCGTAGTTGTCCGCCGCCGCCGCCGGTGTCCGTAACCAATATCGAACGAAATAAGAAAAAAACTAAATAAATAAAAAAACACCTATGACAGAATGGGAATCGAACCCGGGTCCTCTGCGTGGCAGCCCAGCACTCTACCACTGAGCTACGACGCTGCTTGAAACTGCGGTGCAAACTGACCCTACGCAGGCTTCATATCGGGTAAGGAATCGCGTTAAAGTGTGTTGTAAAGCGTTTTAAAGCAGTAAAGTGAGAACCAGGCCGTCACACAATGCGAATTGCGTAACGAGTGGGTCGTTCAATGCTCCAGCCCATTACAAAAGCCTGAGGCATAATTCTTCATCGTCGTCAGCCACAGCATCAACAAAGTGCACATAATGCGTTACAAGAGTGTAGCGGGCACCGCGCTTTTCCTAAGAATGATGAATAATGGCATAGTAGACGCTTCCCCACTACACAAAAAATTATGATGATTTATGGCGTAGTGGGTGCCATGCAAGTGGGCTTGTAGTAGTTGCCCCAAGAGTGTTTAAAAAAGGCTAAAGCCACTCGCCCAGCTTTCGCTGTGGCTGTGCTGCGTCTTCTGCGCAGGCCTGGCGATTTTTTTTTTTTTTGCAGCCCACATTTTCAACTTCACAAGTGGTGCGGCGGTTCAGCTGAGCAAGCTCCTTAGAGGCCGAACAAACCAACGGCACGTTGAACCGACTAGCCACTTTTTAACACGAAATTGTTTTATGCCGAGGTCCACCACGGTTCCACTGACGTATTTCCGTCACAGATATGACGTTTTAAAATATAAACCTAACAGATTGCAAAGAAAGAAACTAGAAGAAAAAGTTTTGTCGCCGGGCGTCGAACCTACGGCCTCTCGCTCCGCAGCGCGCGGCGCGAAACTCCTTGGCCACAGGATCGTACGTACTTTAGCTTGCTAACGGCAAGCTATTTTTATACACCATATACCGTTGGTGGTCCTCGGAGCTCATCGACTTCAGTGCGTTTTCGTCATCACTAGCGAGATGGCGCGAAGGTGGCACGGAGGGCGCGCTCTAAAGGTCGTCGCTTCTCTCGCTGCGATACGCACGCCCCTCCACGGGGTGTGGCCGCTCGTGCGCGCGCGCTTTCCTAGTGATTGGGGCATTGGGGCCGTTGGGGCGCTTTTCAGTTTCAGGTTTCAGTATATTGAACGTATTTCGGTGGGTGGTTACATATAGGGAGAGGTATACAGAAAGAGGTCCCTTAGAAAGAGGCTTTGTACGTTTTGTGCTTCCACTGCTTCCACCGCAAGTTTGCTTTGAAGTTACAGTGGTTAAAGAGTGCACGAAGAGCGAAGAGCGCTCGCCGCAGCGGCCGCGTTTACGAAAGGAGCACGCTGCTCACACACGAAGTAACAATTGTGAGAGTTGTTCGCGCTCGTCCTGTGTATACTTGTGCGGTAGTTTCGTGCGTCTTTCTTTGTGTTAGAACAGCGCGCTTTAGGTGTCGAGCTGTGACAGTTGTTCGTCCGCGCTCCTCCTGTGTGCGCTCATTTCGTGCGTCCTTTCTGCTTGAGGTGCGTGCAGCAAGTTTCAAGCTGCTTGCCGTTCTTCGCGTCATATTACAATTTGTTGCTGTAGCATTCATTCCTTCGCCCTTGTGGTGAAACAATGCATAATAAACGCTCAACTACCTCTGTGAAGACACGTTTCACTTTCGTGTTATACCGATTCCTTTGACAGAGGGATCAGCCATGTTTTTTCAACCTATGTGTGACCTTACGCATTTACACAACCACTTTTGGCCTCTGAGTGCCCACCAAAGGTATTCGCGGCGTTCATGGAAATAGCGGCCTGCATTTTCTTTCGAAAAGCGTTTCAGAAACAGTTACGACGACCGAGGTAGGAAAGCCAGCTGAACAAAAGCCTCCCCGATTGTAGAATGAAACTTTCTAGAGCCGGGTACAACTTTAGCAGGCAGCAGCATTTTCCCCCCCAAAGGCGGATGCACACGAGCCTCCACCAATAGGCGCGCACTTCAGGTGACGTCATGAGCCGGACGGCCGGTGACCCCGCCGACGGAGAGAACATGCTGCCATCGTTGCTGCCAGCTCAGCGCGCAAACGACCGATCGTTGGCAGCTGTGTGATAAAATAGCCAAGCGTCTAGCTGCCCGAATGAGTATTTTCAGCTAGCCAACGATAATCCGGGTTAACAATAGTGTTTCAATTCAGATATGCCAGCATTGAAATGTGTTTCTACGTCACTTCCTAAATCGAGCACGATGTGTGCAGGACGTCGCTTATCAGAATTGAGTTTCTATTATAAGTAATACACAATAAATGGAACTGCTTATTTATTTGAGAGGTCACGGAATGAATGGTTGGCTGTAGCAAACCCATCGGCAAAAGTTTTGTAGCCCTAATAAGGGATGTTCGTTCGTTAATAAGAAGCCACTATGCTTCGTCGAGTGGCTCAATGCCAGACAGCTCGAACTCACGAACTGACGAGATTGCAGGTTCGCAACCGAAAAAAAAAGATAAATAAATTAATAGATAACTAAATAAATAAAATAAAATAAAAAATAACAATAATAATTAAAAAATGAGCCTAACACATTGAAAAAAATTACACCATCTCCCGCTAAAGGGAACCATGTGTAGATGTGAAGCAGCGGGCGCTAACGCTTACACTGGCGGCGGCGTTGACGCTGGCGCTCATCGCAGCGTTGCGCAGGAGAGAAAAACTGGGGAGGCGCAAAGCAGGCAGTGATCGAGCAGTTTTTCCTACTAGAACATGCCAATCGCTGCTAATGGGCAATGAGAGACGAAGACTCCGACTGGACACAGAGACCCGCACTCCGCTTTTAGTTAAAGCGCACGCTGCGAATTTTTATTGTTCAACAACGCACAGGAGAAATCTCCCACCGGCACCACTTTGGAGGTCAAGATCCATTGCTATATATACGGGATGGCCAGTGAACGGTTGTGCAGCGCGAGCAGTCGGTTTTTTCAACCAAGAAACTCGCTAGCAGACGCTGCCTGCGTCGGCGTCGCGAGGCGAGAGAGGGAGGAGCGTAGGAGAGGAGAGAGAGAGAGGGTGAGACGCATGCGCAGTGGGGGTGTGAACGCCGTGGGCAGGGATGCGTAGAGGAGAGAGGGGGGGAGCGTATGAGAGGAGAGAGGGGGAAACGCGCATGCGCAGGGGGAGTTAGACGCCGCGGGCAGGGATGGAGAGAGGGGGGGAGTGTAAGAGGGGAGAGAGGAAGGGAGGCGCATGCGCAGTGTGGGTGTGGTTGCCGCGGGGAGGGATGCCTAGAGGAGAGAGGGGGGGAGAGGAGGTTTTTAATTTTATTTTTTTTTAACTGTTTGCGCATGCGCAGTAAGGGTGGGCACGCGGCACACCACCACCACCACCACCACCACCACCGGATTAAGCTTCGCCATAAGATGCTTCACATCTAAAAAAATCACACATATCCACGAGGTGAATGATGGTGAGGTGGGCGAAGCTTTGAGAGGTTATAGGTTGATACCGTTAACCCTCCGAAGTTCGCCAGATAAAATCATCATGCAAACACGTGAAGTACGGTGAAGAAAACTTTTATTGAGATTTCAAGTTACCTTTATATATTACGCACTTGTGGTCGGAAGTGCACAGCTAGCGGCGCCAACGTGCACTCCGAGCAGCAAGAGCAGCGGACCCCGAAAGGCGAGCCCGAGAAGAAGCGGCAGGCCCTCCGCGCCCGCTGCTTCGCTTCGTCCATGCCCCACCAACGTTCGACACGTACGGTGACCGATGATGCCAACCTAAGTCAGCGGTTTATCCCTAGATCGACCCCCGAAAATACCCTAGATTGCAAGAAAAATCCCTAGATTGACTTTTTTTGGGTCGCTATTTAGGTTAATTCACTTTTAACAAAGTATAAAGACAGTTTGCTCTGAGGCCTATTCATGTGAATCTTATCAGAAGGAAACATCATCATTAACGGCCACTGAAACCCTTTCTTCTGCACTTTCTGTGGAGTAATTGCACAAAAAGGGCTTTGAGATGGCGGAAGTTGTTACAGAGACAGACAAATTTGTCAAGTTCACTTTGCCCACTGATTGCAGGCATACATGTGATCATTCGAGTCATTCGCAAGTCAGCAGCTCCTTTCTTGTACTTGGAGCTTGGGAGGTGGCAGTTAATTTCAAAATTTTCACATTTGCAATCAGCGTTGCATAATTTGCAGTTGATGTACACGGGCCATATTTTTACTCGCTGATAGCCATTTTGTGTACTTTCGATCAGCTTACTATATGGCCAAATATTTTTGTCATTATTTTCGTTCTTATGAAAACGACGGGACGGAAAGACTGAAACAGTCTTTTCGCCTCTTTCCGTCAAGCCGTTTCCTTAATAAAGAACCAGCACCAACTCGTGCAATTGTAAGTCCTGCTTTCGCTCTCTTTCTCAAGTCTCCTGGTCCAGAAGTAATTCGATACGAATAATTTGCACGGTGTGGGCACGCGGTGAGCCTGAACTTGGCGCTTTTTTCATATGCACTACAAGACAAAATTTATCTTTGTTTCACAAAGCAGCAATCACTCAGAAGGGTGCTCATTATGATAACTGCGCGCACATGTTCAACACTTGCGAAGACAAAATTTCATTTCCTCCAGTATACAGAATATGATCATCTCGCGTCACAGACCTGCGATCGCCTTCACTCGGCGCGGCAGTACACCACTGTTTTAAATTAAAAACTGCAAAGAGCGAAAATTAGCGTTTTTTTACAGCATTTCTAGTTGAAGAAGCGTCATTACTCAGTAATATTCTCATTAGGCGGAATAATGCAACATTCCCAGAACCTTACAAAAAAATCCCTAGAATCAACAAAAAAGCCATAAATCCCTGAGAGACCCAGAAAATCCCTAGATCTAGGGATAAATCCCTAGGGTTGGCATCACTGACGGTGACGATCCAGGAGACTGAGAGAGGCACTCGATCGCCGCGCACTCAGGCAAAGCGCGCGCAGCGACCAATCGGAGAGTAGCGGCAATTCGGAGAGTAGCGGCAGAGTAACGCCATCTAGGAAATGAGACGAGAAATGGTCATGTCTTATCATGGCCTCCGAGATGGCAGGCGATACTGGGGGTTACGCGTTACGCCTGACAAGGTTAGAGTAAGAGGAGCTTCGCCCCTAAAAAAATAAGCTCGTGCAAACACACAAAACGTACATATGAATCTTATGCTATTAAGCCAGCGACTGCTTAATAATTACACGCCCGGTGCCGTCGAGCTTGCTCCGTAGCAGACGACGCACAGCGTTGTAGAAGGCACGGAGTTCTTTTTCTCTCGCGATCCGGCATGTGCTGTAGCATTTCCATCATGACAGTTTTACCAAAGCTCTCGTCAAGATACACAAATTTTACTTATACCGACAAATACGCGTTTTAAAAGCAGTCACAATTTTTTGAGCGGGAACTATTTCTTTAGTCGCGGGGGCAATTGGCTGCTGCGCTTCGGTCATCTGGGCGGGGCCTCTCCTGTCTTCTCAAGTTGTACGCGACTATAGCACACTGTGAATACAGCGCTGCCGAAGCGCAGGTTTTAAACAGTGTTTCTCGCGATGGCTCTATTTATTATCTTAGAGTGAGCCGATTTGAATAAGAGCAGCTCTATTTTTGCGCGGGAAGAATACGCCCAACACACGTGACACTCGTTGAACACCAACTAAAAAATCTAAAAAATGAAGTGCACCTTCTTTTAGGGGCTCTAATATAATAGTCAGTTTCCGCCATAATTTTTAAAACCTTCGAGGTCACTCATTTTGTGCATACGCAGAGGAGGCTGAGCAATTGTTAAAGAGTTAAGAAGTCGTCCATATAACGAATTATTTTAAGGTCCTTGCCACTATTAAAATGATCGTGCATAGAGCGATCGATGTATGATAAAACGATGTGGCACAAAACAGGCGCAACGCTACAAATAATGGAAGTTCCTCTTTTCCAGATAAATCTGGTCGTCGGATTTGATAAAAGTGGTCTGACGGTAAAACTCTAAAAGCGCTAAAAGGTTATCTTCTGACATGCCTGCGGCATGTTGAAGAGCAGCAGGAGAATTTTCATCAATGCGATGTTTAACTGCGACAACCAGTTCACCATGAGACACCGCGTAAAAGATATCTTCCAAATCGATAGAAGACCAGTGCCATTGCTGTCTTGAAAAAGTCCTACATCAACTGAACTTTTTTCAATAGCGTTATGATGAATAAACTGGATGACCGTTTCGAACCACTGTAAACAAAACAAGGACGTGATAGCATTGCGTCAGCAAGTTTTGGCTCGAAGTCTTGAATGATTTCAAGATCACTGATCCATTTCTCGAAAAAAGTTCATTTGATGTAGTACGTTTTCTTCAAGACAACAAAGACATTGCTCTTGTTTTTTTATCGATGTGAAAAAGCTCATTTACGCGATGCTCAAAGTTTTTTATATGGGCTATCTAATAAAATATGAAATTGGAGGCATGTTTTGATAGATTCCTGCATGTAGAAATAAACCAGGCAGTTTCTTTGATTTTGTGACAACGTGAAGATTTGTGCGTCCATTTTGAAACAATGCAGCGCTGGTGGAAGCCATCGACCTGTCCGGGTCGTCCTGATAACCGGCTCGAGCGGACTGCTGGGACATCATGTGGTGCGGGAACTGCAAAGCCATCCTGTCGTAGAAGAAGTGCGCCTGTTCGACATCAAGCCTTTCGAGAACAGAATGGGTAATGGCAATACTTCGCTGTCATCACTACCATGCACATATGAATCTTGGCCTGCCTCGCACTTGTATGAGGCCAATCACTAATATCCCAGTAGTAGCGCTCCGCGTATTTATCTGTCACTAACAAGCCTTACACTGATTCTCACCTATCAGTTATTAGAGAGGGATGAACAGCGCTTGAAATATCGACCTTTTTCAAACTAATTACTGGTTATGTGAGTGGGCCTGCGCGCCCCTTGCAAAGCGCTGCCACAAGGGCTAACTCCGGTCATTTTGTGACGATGTTAAA
>JALIZH010023816.1:0-32026 GCA_030522465.1 Rhipicephalus appendiculatus | reverse complement strand
CATGTCCACTAGTTATTTAGCTCTCCACTATTTCAGGTACAGCGGCAGGCTCGGATGGCAACTGGCGAGAATTCGCTCCCTAAGAGGAAGCTCTCTAAGCGCACCGCACTCCTGTGCCGTCTCTGAAAGCTCGATCCACCTGTCAAAAAAGTGGCTAAGTCACTCGGCTTACAGCGCAGCCGTCTCGCCGTCAGCTGGTTTTCCTGTCCGAAACCTTATCTCGGAAGCCTTCCACTGTGAATCCACATCACCTAATAAAGCAGCTTTAACCTTTGCATGATTATCTGCATCGGTTGGCGTCAACCTACGGTACACACTGAGGGTTGCGTCGCTGAAACAAGTGCTCAACGCAGTCGACCATTGATGCTCCGGTCAATTCTGGCTTTTAGCAATCGTCGCAAACCTGTACAGGTACGCATCGAAGTCATCCTTTCTCTCATCAAATGCCACAAGGCAGCTTGCTTGGGTTCAAACGGAAACTATTATCTTCCCTTTCGCTGCTCTCGACTCCAGCCTGTATGGGAGCTTCTGTGCGCTGTTGGAAACGGAGTCGTTCAAGTTATATCTCGTGCAGCCGTTGCCTTTCTCTCTCAGACCATTTCAGTTTCTCTCCCTACATTTATCAACACTCCTTCACATATCGGTCTTCTTTCTCCCTTTCAGCTGCCAGCCTCTCTCTCTCTTTCTAGCTCTGCTTCTCTCGCTTGCTCCATCTGTCGATCTTTCGCCTCCCTTTTTTCCTTCGCCCTTTCAGCCTCCAACCTCTTTCTTTATGTCACATCTTTTTTTTCTTTTGGCTCAACCATCTGTAGCTCGGCTGCAGACAAACCCATCCTTTCACCAAGAGCAACTAACTTCTCGAGATCCATGATGTTCGCAAAACAAAACCTAGCGCCGTGCACACAATCTCTGCCCAACTTTCGAATACCAAAGCACTCTCTGCGCACAAGTCAGTGAGAACGCCGTGCAACATTCCAAAACCATTACGATAGCATTATCAACAACACAAGGCTTTCTCCTATTTTGGAAAAACTTTGCACCAAAAAGGTCCTGTCGCGGACGCCAGAATAATTGTCCACTGATCCCGTTCATGGGGAGGCGTTAATGGGCTGACGTATCAGCCCCCCCCCCCCCCGAAACGCACCACGAAAGCACGAAGATATGAAGGGCAGGTCCTTTTAGTGCGCCAGCGAACGCCGGCTGTGGTCCAAAGATCGAGTCAGAGCCAAGAGTTGGTACTGCTAACAAAATATATTCTCAGTTAAGGCAGTACACGCATCACACAGACATGCACGCTCTCCAGGTGCCGGTTACAATACAACTCACAATATGACTTAGATGGTGTTTAAAACAATGGGAACAAAAGAAACAAATCGCGCAACAAATGCAATTTCATGCACTGCAAACTATTCAAGAACACTTATAGAATATTCACTTGTCCAGTCCACAAATCTTGGAACGTATCTCGAATGTTTCTCTTCCAGGAAACACTCACACAAACTCCAGCGCCGGGATTTGATGCCATCGTTAGAAATCGGCGTCACCCGCCTATTTAAGCTCTCGTTTGTGACAACAAGGCAGCATGAAGGCGACCACACCAACCGGCGCGACGACTCGGCACTAACTGACGCTGCTCTGAGGAGCGGTGCGCGTTGGGCGCGCGCTGTGATGCTGCCTACCAACGAGGAGTGCACGGTTCTTGTTTTTGCCTGCCTCCGAGGCCCCGCGCCGCGCTCGCAGCTCCTCGCGTGGCCATAATCCGCATCGATACCACACCACGGCGCATGCGTGCTCGGCTGCTGGTAACCGCCGCTCGGGGTGTCCGTGGCGCCGCGGTCGCTTTAGTAGCGCCCTGGCAAATCTAAGCGGGGGGAACGACTTTAGGAATGGAGGGGGCGCGGCCCGCGGCCGACCCCTAGCCCTCACCTCGCCGCCCTTTCCCGGCAGGGAACGCTTTCCGGCAACGCTTGCTCAAAGAACAGGCCAATCTGCTTTGCTCCCTATGCGCGGGCGTTCAACTGGTGCCGTAATTGCTGCGTGCTCATCTGTTGGTTCGGCAATAAATAGCCAGCAGCGGCGTAGGACAAACGGCAATATATACTAGGCCACGTCCACGATTAGTTGTGTCTCCTACTGAGAAAAGGAACCATTTAAGCAAATGAGTCGGGCGTCACTTTGCGTGGTGAAGACATGCTTTGGAAAAGCGACAGCACCACCTGTAGATCACGTGGCTACTTGCCTTTTGCGGTTTAGTGCATGTCACAGTGTAGTACCGATTCTAGCACACGGCAAAGCCTTAACATTAAAAAAAATCTTAGATAAATGATTATGTTGTGGTGGTGATTGCATAAGATGTGTACTGCTAGCACTCTTTCGGCCTTTGCCGTTGCGCATGCGCACATATTAAAATTGATATCAATGAGACTGACATGACCATCAATATGTACACGTTATAATAGACGGCCAGACAACTGGATACTATGAATTTTGGCAGTTGCGAGCTTCCAACAATGTGTAGCACATGTTTCACCGAAAAATAATGAAAACAATGTGGTTGTGGCAACGCATGGTGTCAGTCGCAATGGTGCTGATGTGGCTCAGCGGCTACGGTTACGGGCTCAGTAGCTGGCCGCGCCGGTCGCATTTTGAAGGAAGACATGTAGATGGCCGTTTAGTGTACGATGCCAGTGCAGAACAACAAATGGTCGAACTTTCCGGAGCCTTCCACAACGGCGCGCCTCATAATCAAACGTGTTTTTGGCCCGTAAAAAACGCAGCAATTTCTATTACAAGTAGTAGTGGTAAAAAACAAGGAGAAAGTTGAATAAAGATGCTTCCTTCATTCAGTGTCGATCGTCATCATGATAATAAGCCGTTTTACTGTTGAGTTCACTCATGTGCATTCCTGGTCGCCCGCGTATACAGCGGTCATGCGCTGCTAGCTGTGCCCCCACACATGTAGGGACAATTTAAACGGCATTGCCTGAAAACATGTCGAAGACCTCGTTAGGCAACTTAACTGTCATAAATTTGGCGATAACTTCGAACAGAGAGATTTCGCAATAATGACGAAAATCCGCATGTTTTTTTTTTTGTCGGTTCACTGGCGCGATCCAAACAAGCATAGCCCTGTAGATAAACGGTCTCATGTTGCACTAGTTCATATTCAGTATGGCGTATTTAGAAATAATTAAATGTGTAACCTCTTGGCCTCAGCGATTAGCTACGGCAAAGCGCCTTTTGCCGGAATTGGAGAGCTTAAGCTCTAGTCGCGATCATAGGTACGCCGGGATAAAAGCAGGCATGGGATATTAAAGAGAGGTGCTAGCCAAAAATAAACAAACGAAATCGGAATGACTTTTCCGAAAAAAGACCATTAGCATTTGGTCATAATTCGGTCATTAATGCTATATAGAACCTCAAATGAACAAGAAAAATAACTTAGGGAATCGAATTTGTTAGATTTCATTGAACTTGCAAGAAAGTGCTACGCGGATGAGAAAACTTGAACAAAATGTTTTTTTTTTTTTCTTTTCAAACCTCCTGTGTAGCCGAGGCACGAAATGACAGGGAATCCGTCCTCTGTTTGTGCATGCGAGAGAATATATAGAAAGAGGTTGCGCGTAACTTCATGGTCTCAGCCAGTTATCCTCGATGATTTATCGAGTTCAGAAATTACTGATTGAGAAATTAAATAAATAAAACAACATAGGCAATTTTTGAAGAACATGGATAGAGCTGTGTGATGTTGCGCTGCACTCACTCCAGGTTTTGTGTTGAATGATGCTCGACTTAAATACGATGTGATTTATCGCTCTCGCTGTCCAGTGATGGGTGTTCAGCTGCTTTCAGATGTGCTTTTCTTTCTCAAGCTATTTGCGCTTTCTTAATATGAAGTTGTTGTTTCTTTTTTGTTTGGCGCAAGGGCATTCAATTTTTTTTTTTTAGAATTAATTAGCCTGAATTCAGTCCTATACCCCATGAGGACGCTTCCATTTTTAGTCTTATTTTGTCACAAATTTATATTCCCAAATTCTTTCTTTTTGCTTTCGTTGCAACTCGCGCAATGTTTAAATGCATGCCAGATCTGCGCGCGAAGTGAACGGAAAGATGACTGCAAAATAATTGTTAGAGCAAAACAAATCCGTCTTTTCTATCCTTTTAAAGGTTCAGTTTTTTTTTTTGTGTGTGTCTGTGTGAAGCTCTGATATTTCGCAGAACTTGCAAATAGTTACGCGGATTTATCACTTATGTGCACGCATACCGTGACGACACAAAGAAAACAAACTCATTTATTTAATCTTCACGAAGACAGACCGTTGATAACATACATACGCCATATTGCAATCGTTATAGGAATCAGAGGTGCCTCTCGCGGGACTCGTCTTAATTTTGATAAACACCCGGCGAAAGAAAAGTTAGCCATAGTATTCCAGAGCGGGGCGAATGATGAGACATAATTGGCATTAATAACTGCGAATACGCTTTGTTTTGAACCAGAAATATTGCGGCACAATATTTCTAGATGCCGCGAAATTTGATTAACGTCTGTGCACGCCTTGTGCATTCCCACTGACGCTCAATTTTTTTTAAACGGAGTGAGTATGCTAAATTAGGTTAAAAAGATATAATTCTTTTTTTGAAATAGTAGTATCAATAGGCGCACCACGCAACCAAGTCAGACGTGAGCCCAATAGATATCAATGGTTTATGCTCTCCAATGTTTGCCCCGATGCAGTTGTCCATAAAGACAAACTCAATTAGGGGCTGAAACCAATATGCGTGAGTGCACAGAGAGAAGTTTGATAATTGTAAAGCATCGAGACACCCCATCACTAATTGGAGCCGGGAAACGAGACGTCATTTATAAGTCAAAATGAAATTCGCCTTCGCGTTCTCATTAGACCAAACGCACAATGCACAGACGCAGCATTATACGAGCGAGACCTGTCCCGTTTCGAAGCATTCGCATGTGAACGGTGGTCCTTCTGCCGATCTTTTCCGTAGCTCACATTAGTATTGCGCCAGTAAGTTTCCGCTTCATCAGCTTGGGTTGCGCGGCGGAAGTCTCACTGACAACGAGAGGCATAGAGAAAAAAAAAGAAAAGGATGCGGACAGAAAACGTAGGGATAACGATACAGACAATGCGACGTGAGCGACATCTGTTGCCGCAACGCAGCGCGGAGTTCTATCCTTTTTTGTTCTTTTTTTTTTTTTTGATAAGGGGTTGACAGACATGGGCTTGGCTTCGTTCTCGGCTCGGTGGCAAATCCAGCTTTCACTCTCGCCTGAGAGGCGTTCTTCCGAAAGAGCGAAGAGATGTGCAGCGGTTAAATGACACGAAACACGTATCAGCTGCGAAGAAAGAAATTTATTTTAAAAGAAATGACAGAAAAGAGGGGCGAGGTATAACCAAACCAGGCGACCTAAAACCAGGGTTCTCACCCCGCTCTGTACTTCACACCACATTGCATTACCAGCCACCAGGGCGGCAAGCGCTACAGAATGCAGGGAAGATATACAAAAGCTGCCGAGAATGAAGGCAGAATGAAAAGAAAAGGGGTGGGAGACAGGGGTGAAATGCATTCAGCGTGAAGCACGTCGAGGCGGATCTAGGGAGCGACTCCCTCGCGCCGACGTGTGTGCGCTCCATCCCTCCCCCCTCCCTCCCTCTCATAGGCCCATCCCTTTATCCCGCTTCGCGCCCGACACCCTGCAAACAAGGGGCGAGAACACCACCACCCGTTCGGTGTGTGGGTCGCGAGCGAGCTCTGACGGCTGCCTTTTGATGGTTATCGTCCTTCAGTTTACCACGCACAGCGTGGATATCCTACACAAGCTTCTATTACATTTTGGTTTCTTTCTTTATTTTTTTTGGTTTTCTTTCTTGGACAGTTAAGCTTGCGGCTTTTATAAACGCAAAGCGGCTTACCTATGCAAGGTGCTTACCGGCGTCAGGATAGAGATCCGCGATATCCCAATGATAACGAGCTTACGCATCGATAAACCCTTGAAATATTTGGAATGAATGGTAGCATGAGATCGGCAAAAGAGACACAATTTAATGAGAGCTAACAGACAATGGTCATTGTCTGTTAGCTCTCGTTAACTTGTGTTTAATAAAGCCAGCGAGCCCTTAAACTTCCACTTCTTTCCTTTATTCATAGCGAGGGTTTCGTTCTGGCAGACTTGGTGCCTTTAGGTAGTATGCGAGAGATTATTAGTCAGTTGCCAGCTCGTAATAAGATCACGTGTTACGTGACGCCAAAAGGAAAAAAGAGTGTTCCACACTCGCCGCAATGGCAACAGGCGGCGCTGACTGACGCTCCCACGTTTAAATGCACATATATACCCTATAAAGTGGACGGAGGGATGACCGCCACCGTAGCTCAGTGGTAGAGCATCGGACGCGTTATCCGAAGGTCGCAGGTTCGGTCCCTGCCGGTGGCAAGTTATCTTTTCGTCCACTTTTTTTCTTCACATTTACATTACAATTACTTGTGATAACATCCCCTATAGTTTCATTGGCATCATTGTCTGTTAGCTCTCAGTTCTTTGCTTAAGTCATATACAGCGCCAATTTATCAGCATCGCTAGACTTCGTCCCCCATTGCAGCGTGTCTCATAATTATAACGTGATTTTGATACGTTAGACCCCACAATTAAATTACATGCCTTTTACACCCCTCTCAACGTGCTCCTCGCAATCCTCCCCGACTACGGCAGAAGTTGATGCTCCACAGCGGAGTCTGCGAGAACATTGAGATAGTTGCGAACAATACGCACTCCCCATGCGCAAAGCAAGTGCTATCACTGTTAGTCGTCTAACCTCCACGTTGGTCTAGTGGTTATGGTGCTCGATTGCTGACCCGATGGCATGGCATCGAATCCCGGCTATATCCCGGCTGCGGCGGCCGCAGTTTCATAGAGACAAAATGATAGAGGCTCGTGAGCTTCGATTTATGGGCACGTTAAAGAACCCCAGATGGCCAAAACTTACAGATTCCTCCACTACGCCGTCTTTCGTGATCATATCGTGGTTCTGGGACGAAAAACCCCAACAATTATGATTACTAATGTAGGGCAATGAGATATCTGTGAACATTGCGGCACTGACAACGTGCAAAGCGAACGCTATCCCCGTTAGTCATTATAGGCGAGTTGGTTCATACATTCTAAGTTTGTGAAAAACGATGAAACGATGTGAAGAAATGACAGGAGGGGAAAGAGCGTTCCAGACAGGAACCCAGCACTATAGAGCAATCCATCGAACGCAAGAAAACAAGAGGCACAGTGTTGCGCTAACGCGCGCTCGACGACGCGCTGCGCCCTGACTTTGAGGACTCCCAGAAGGCTGGGCTCGTTCGGCGCCTCTCGGGGCCCTCCTCTCTGTGTGCGCCGCCGATGACGACGACGAAGACGTGAGCGATGCAGCCGCGAATTAAAGCTTTTCCACTTCGTGTATACCTTTTTTTTATATTTATTCTTGCACAACCAACCGCCCGAAGCTATGGCTGTTGCCTGTCAGCCCGTCTTCCTGAGCTTAATAACATTTCCCTGAAGCATCGCGCGCCGCCTGTGAATTCCTGGCATTTTCAGCTCGTACCTTTTCTTCTATCTATTGGCTCCGCGAGTCTAGTTGTTATTGCTATTTCCACCACCTCGCGAGCGAACGCTACTCGGTCACATCAGCTAAAGTTGGAATCATTGCTCCTTTTCACACCCATTTTTTTTCTTTTTTTTTGGCTTTGAATTACGTAACAATACACAGATGCCGTGCATCGCGATGGCGCAACGACGATCATTACGATCGCGGCTCGTAGCCAGAATGGCCCCGGGCAAACTTTCAGCAACGAAGTGATGTTCGTCAGAAACAAAGCAGGCCGCACCAGCAGAATAACGCAGGAAACGGAATAAACATTTCTGAATCTGCATCGACAGCCAAATGTGTCATCCTTGCCTTTTTCTTTCACATACGCCGTGACCGATGTTCATTAAAACTCTTGATGGAGGCACGTCAGTTTCCTTTCTTTCTTTCTTTCTTTCTTTCTTTCTTTCTTTCTTTCTTTCTTTCTTTCTTTCTTTCTTTCTTTCTTTCTTTCTTTCTTTCTTTCTTTCTTTCTTTCTTTCTTTCTTTCTTTCTTTCTTTCTTTCTTTCTTTCTTTCTTTCTTATTTATTTATTTATTTATTTATTTATTTATTTATTTATTTCTTGGGAAGCACAAGCACCTCATACACCCAGGGCGCAATGGGTTGTATTTTGCAGTGCCTGTTGGGTGTGTCCTTGGAAGAAAAGAAAGTTTATGCAGCAATCTCCAACTCACGGACTTACGGAGGACGAAGGAATAAATCGTGACGGCGTAAATATGCCACGTGATGCTGAATCGCCAGCAAAACACGCATTTCGGACCTAAGGTAATTAGCATAGGATTCAAATACGGCCCAGCCATGTCTAGAGTACGAAGCTATGAAAAGGTTAGTATACCGCGTGCAGTGGGCTAGAACTGATTCCCCGACTCGCCTGAAACACGCATCCACGGCTCTCCTTGGCTAGCACCAGCTTCAGGCTCCGCTGTATACACTGCACGGATTTGTTGTGTATGATTGTACGTGCAGCAGTTATGGAGGAAAGAAAGAACGATGAATGAGCATTGAGCAACGCTATGGAAGCAGTACGAGTTTGCCCAACACGTCATCGTAGAATCAGTTACGTCATGTTAGGTTTAGTGCTCGGGCACGCACGGGGCACAAAAGCGCGAACTAGAACGAGGCAAGTACAGACTAGTAGGGGAGATCACGGAACGGAACGGAGAGTAGAGATGCGCTCCGGAGGGTGAAGGCGCAAGAGCGACGACGACGAAGACACGAGTGGCCAGCCGGCGGGGTCCATCCATTGAGGCACTGCAGGCTCAGCTCCTCTAGAAAGGAGGGCGTCCTTTGAAGCAGGGAAACGTGTCCGTGGCCGAATAGCGGACAGCAATCCGATTTGGGCAGCGTCAAAGGAAGAACCGAAGAAGGAAAGGGGAAAAACTTAGTTGGGGGAGGGATCCCTTTTCCAGACGTTTCTGAAGTACCGGGACGGGGTGATGGGGGGGGGGGGGGGGGGGGCGCTTTGTTTATTTCGCACCGGCACTCCTCACTCGCGGTGTGCAGCGACTGACGCGACGAAGACGACGACGCGCTCGCCTGCTCTCCGTGGACAGCAGGCAAGCAGGGCGAGAATTCGGGGACCCACGGGGCCGGCGGCGATTCATCTCACGAGATTGCGACGGTCGCGCAGGCGGTGTTGGCAGTAGTCGGGGCGCGGCCGAGATGGAAGACGCGGGTAACCGGAGAGACGGAAGAGGCAAAGGCGACGTGAGACAAGCCAGGCGCACGGAAGCCACTACGAGAGGGCGCTGAGCGTGACCGTCACCGAGTAGGTTGCCTCGATGCCAACGTCTGAAGGCACTCTACCACTGAGGGAGGAAGCGAGTGGTCTAGTAAGCGTGAACATGCCCGCGTTAGCCCGAAATCGAGGAGAGAAAGACAAAAGCTGCTGCGCTGTTACTGAGACCCAGACAACCCGTTATTTGTGTCAATTCGAATGACTGCCAAGGTTAGCCTTGTGTGGGTAGTAGAAGTGTCGCTTTTTCTTTTTCTTTTTTTTTTTCAGTAATATGTCGGCAGGGATGTAGGTCGGTCCTCTGTCTTGAGGAGATAATGTCGATTTAGCAGAACAGATAATTGCGCGAGTCAGTGAAAACTCATCTTAAATACAGCGCAGCAACCCAATGGAAGACACCATGGACGGGCACAGTGCCATTGTATTTCCCTTTGTCCTTTTGTTGCGGCGCTGCTTTTAAGGATAATGCCTAGGTTTGAGAAGGCGCCCTTATTTGAGCGCTGATTCGTCCAAAAAGAGAAGAACGAAGGAAGGGAAGGGAGGGTTACCATATTGTAATGCACTTCTTGCGCTAAGTTTTTCGCACTTGCACCGCCTGTTCATTCACGGTTCGTTAGCTATACGTCGCCGTAGTCTGAGTAATGTGCTACAAAAAAAAAAAATGCGCCCACCTCCCCGAAGGGAATCGTGAGGAAATGCGAATGCATTTCGCGCGCGCTTCACTCCATTTATATATGGTGGTTGTGGTTCGAAGAAGGAAAAGGCGCCTGATTTCTGCAGCCCGGTCGGGAGCAAGGCGCAGCGCCTTTTTTTTTTTGCTTTTTCTTGTTTTTTAAATTTTTTTATTTATTTTAAAAAATTTTTTTTTCATATATAGCTCCGCCGAGCTCCGCCGCAGTCCGCTTTTAGTTAACGCGCACGCTGCGAATTTTTATTGTTCAACAACGCACAGGAGAAATCCCCCCACCGGCACCACCTTGGAGGTCAAGATTCATTGCCATATATACGGGGTGGCCAGTGAACGGTTGTGCAGCGCGAGCAGTCGGTTTTTTCAACCAAGAAACTCGCTAGCAGACGCTGCCTGTGTCGGCGTCTCGAGGCGAGAGAGGGAGAGGGGGGGAGCGTAGGAGAGGAGAGAGAGAGGGGGGGCGCGCATGCGCAGTGGGAGTGTGGACGCTGCGGGCAGAGATGCCTAGAGAAGAGAGGGGGGAGCGTAGGAGAGGAGAAGAGAGGTGAGACGCGCATGCGCAGTGGGAGTGTGGACGGCGCGGGCAGGGATGCCTAGAGGAGAGAGGGGGGGAGCGTAGCAGGGAGAGAGAGGAGGGGAGGCGCATGCGCAGTGAGGGTGTGGTTGCCGCGGGGAGGGATGCCTAGAGGAGAGAGAGGGAAAGAGGAGGTTTTTTTATTTTTATTTTTTTAAAGGGTTTGCGCATGCGCAGTAAGGGTGGTCACGCCGCACACCACCACCACCGGATTAAGCTTCGCCATAAGATGCTTCACATCTAACACCTGCCGGCGCGCACACCTCCTCAACCTATCCTTCTCCTCCTCCTCCTCCGCGGACAACGCCAACGCCGCACAACGCCAACGCCGCACAACGCCAACGCCGGATGCCTGACATAGCCCGACTATGAAATGCATTCGCATTTAAAAAAAAAAAAAAAGCAGGAGGTTTAATACCTAGGTGGTGAAGCCACGGGCACGCGATGTATAGCGCCGCGCTGCTTACTCCTCCACGTACTCCTCCACGGCATGCACTAACCATGACAAACGACATCGGGCACCGATTCGACGCGTAAAGCGCATCGCTAACGACTAATGGCTATACCAGACAGTCCCCCGCATAAAGTACGGTGCAGACGAAGTAGCGTTAGACTATTTTCGCCGCCCCGCAAAAAGGGTACAGCTACCAAGGGTCGAAATCCCACAATCACGCCTATGAAGCACTGCGAGTGTCCGTGCTACACCCCGAAAATGCGCCCTCTGCCTAATCGATCGCCACTGTAGCAAAAGTTTGCGAGGACGCTAGAGAAACGGCGGTCAGCACTACTTGTGCATTGCTAGAAATCTATCGATGCAAAGTCAAAATCTTAAGGAAAAAATGCGTAAATAAATATGAATTGGGGCGCATGTTTACATAGAAAGCATTAGTAACCGGCGCTGTAATAAAAGAAAGAGTGGAAGAGAAAAGAGATAGCAGGTAAAGAAACACCACACAAGGCTAGGTTTGCTACCCTTCACGAAAGAAAAGGCTGGCATAGTGTGACAGCCAGAAAAAACAGTGCTTTCTTTGCCTTTCGGAACTATGATGGGCAGTCCTATGGTCTCCATATCTTCTACAGACAATTTTCCGAAGATGGTTTGTTTAATCAAAATTAGATGGTGCTACCACCACACCGTGGCCGTCCCCTACCACTGCCGTCTCCATGCCGTGGCCTTTGGCCGCGCTGCTCAATATGTCTCCATCCGCGTCGCGTTGCCTGCTCGGCGTCCCCATAGCGTCTGCGCGCACGCGAGTGAAAGCGAGCAGATGGCAGCGCCGGAAAAATCAACATGGCGGTACCTGTGGATGCAGTTGCCTTCCGCCTGGAAGTTATCACGTAGACGCGACGAGCGCTCTTGCCACCTGTCCCACCTTTACCAAGGACACTTGTGTCCCAATGGTGCTTACATTTCAAGCTGGCACTATACTCCAAGGTTGAATATATGTATCTCACCTTTGATAGCCAAGTTTATCATTTATGAAACATGAAACCCCCGAAAGTCGACTTCGTACTCACTTTATTTATAGGTATATGCACTGCTCTTGATTGGTCGCATATGGGTAACATCAATCGTGAAAAAATCGTGGAAGGTAAACCTGCACGTTGATGTGATGGGTTTTCGTGCGACACCAGGTTTAACGTTATATTTCTTCATGTACGTTTAATCAGTGGAAGGCGATAAGTCACGGTTTACGCGTAGCCGTCTACGCCTGCAGCCGAGGTGACACCGACTGCGAGAAGGAAAAGTGAGAGAGAACGAGAGAGAGTTCAAGACTTAGTGAAGCCTGCGGAGGACATGTGAGCTTTGCGCGTGGGCGCGCAGCTTTGTGCGATCTCGAGTTTTCTAATATTTCAGAAATGAAAAGCGATTGCTTCCCGCGAGAAAATCTCCAGCAACGGTATACTTGCGAAGACAGTCTCTCGTTCTCTCACCTCCCCGACATTTTTGTTTCATTAAACATTTTTTCTCGCCTCTATTACGTGTGCATAAGGCCGAGCTTCTCGAAATCCACGTCTCTCCTTCGCAACACTTTCATGCCACGAAGAGTTGCGCATATAGTTCCTGCTTGTGGAAGGAGCACACACCTCATGCCAGATTTATTATGCGCTCGTAGCCATATTAACCTTCGCGCTTTCGTGCCCGCCCTGGAAGGAGACTGTGGTGCGGAGGAGTTTCTTAAAAAGGAAAAGCCGAAAGGTGAATATACCCTCAGATACGCCTTTTTTTTTTCTTATTATTATTATTATTGCTGGGCCTCCTCGTACGCGTGTTAGCGTTAATGCAGCGTTTTCGTTTCTACGCTTGTTTGTTTGCGAATCGCAATGTTTCATAATCAGCGCTTCAGCTCGAGCGAGTGTCCTCATGAATCCGGGAGCGGTGAATTGAGTAGGCTCTGGCTCTATACATATGCCAGCGCAGCGCGTCGCCATCGCTGTCGCTGTGCAGGTATCTCAGCTATTCACCGTCACCGAGGTCGAGTGAGAAATGAAAGATTTTAGGCACCACGCGGCGCCCGGGCGAGACTGGCGATGCCAACATATGCAGAGAGATCGCGGCAGGCACCGTGCTTCCGCGCGAGACTACGATCATTAGAAAGTGCGCACTCGTCATAAACATATACAAGCCGCTACCAGTATGTTGTACGTTAATTATTTCTTCGCTTCGTTGTCAATTGCAGAGCACGTGTCGTTGAGAGGCGCAGCGCGCGTGGCGGAATTAAACGTCGCACGCGGGGTTGTGTAGTTGCGAGTTTTAATGAGGCTATTCGTTTCTATCTGTCGTGACAGGAGCTGCAACCGGGTATGAGTTTCAACGTGAGCGATTTCGTTGCAGCCTTGAAGGTAATGTATATAGCACACATGCGTGCAGTGGAGTACTGATTGTTGCATAAGATTTGTTGTGTTCTATACGCGCGTGATTCGCTGCGAGAGTGGAGCACAGCCTGCGCCAGTTGAACATGATCGGTTTCAGTTTCTTCTCCGTTGTATAAACGGAAAAAATTAACGGAAGAGTTGTATGTACATATATATGACTCTGTGCACGCATATAATAATGAATTTTGTCTTTATATATATGCGTTATTTTTAATCGTATAAAATTAAAATTATGCATTCACATGCAATAATAATAATAATAATAATAATAATAATAATAATAATAATAATAATAATATATAAGCGACATAGCATGGCGAAGTTAGTTCCTAACACGTAGGCAGGCACTAGCAGTTTGCAGCTGCGTCATTCGGGTTAAAGCATACAATAAAAATGGTAGCACTTTTTGTGCTAACGCGTAAAGGTATTCCCCGTCGTGTGTACCGGCTAGAAGTACTTATAGTTTCTGTTCAGTGAAAGTGTTTCAGATTTCAGAGTGTGTTTTACGGAAAGTGCGTTGTCCTTGACTGTCAAGAAATTAAAATATGACATTTGGCAGATAAATCTCGAGGGGGGACACTTGCATGGAGTGTCCCCCCCCCCCCCCCAGCCTGAACACAGGGGGGGAGCTACGACGGCGACAACGGACATCGTGAAAGCCTAAGGAGCTTCGCTTCTAAATAGGATTGTGGGAGGTGTGTCAACAGAAAGACAGGCGGTGTTGAACAAGCCTTCAGATTCCAGCCGTGTCTCCTGGCATATATAGCTCTGACGTACGACGCAATCATGAACGCGCACTCCCTTTCCGACGCTCCGTCTTCACCGAGACGTCATTTTCGTCGGCGCACTTGCTTTCCCACGACGTTTTTGTCTCAGTTTTGATGGCAGCTATCTTTTGATGGCAGCTATCTCTCAAACTCTCTCTCTATACACGGGCACTCGCGCACATTCGCTTCGTTTGTGTGTGTCTGCCAAGACCATTTTATTTTCTCGTACATTCCTCGTCGCTAAGCGTGAAGGGGGGAGGAGGATGATGAGGAGGGGGCTGGTGTTTTCGCTTTTCGCCAGCGCTTCTAAGGGCTTTGCCCTTTTATCTCAACACTCCCTATATATTCGCCAACGAGCGCCAGGAGCAAAAGCAGTCAGACACAAAAACAAAAAAAATGATCGATGACTTTTCCGTTTTTCTCGGGCTTAATGCGAACTTTAGCGCGAAAGGGAAAAAGTGAAGAGGGATATGTGCAAGAACGAGAACACCAGATAGCAAGAGCTCGAAACATCCAGCGCCCAAGTAAGAACTCTGTACGATTGAGACGAGCCAGAGCGAAGAAGAACCACCGCAACGCAAAAAAAAAACGAGAGAAGAACATTGAAGTACAAAACGAAATAAGCATTTACTCGATCCTTTGTAGGCCTTCGCTACCACGTAAAATGTTCACCAAAATGAGATAAATGTAAAAAAAAAGAAAATACAACACAAATACAATCTTAGCTTAGTTTTTCGTAAAGCTCGTATTCGATACATTAAGAGCGTATGGAAGAGCATGCTTTTCACTGCGTATCAATGCGGGGTGCCAACTGTGGGGGCAGAACCAAATATTTGTGCAACCGTTATTATCTCCGGCAGATTCCCAGAGGGCAAAGTTTGGTGTTCGAAGGCCGTCGCGAGAAAGGCGTATAACGATGGAGAAATACGCCGGCAGAGAGCTTCTCCCCTATGTAATTGAACGCTGAGAAAGAGAGAAAGGAAATAGTTAAATCCTATACGGGACATGACATGGAAAGTAACAGGTTTTCGATGACAACTGAATGCTTCTATCGTTGACGAAACATGTAAGCATGCACGCATGGAAAGAATGATACGCGAAAAATCCCAAACTCTAACGTAGCTTTCGCACATCTCCATTCTGAAAATGCGATCATGCTTGCACCATCTTCAACGTGTTTGTGAAAACATTGACACATCTGAAAGATTCGGAGTTTCCTGAACCAGCCTTTAGCGGCGAACTAGATTAAACGAGGCGCATATGTCAGTGAACCGCGACAGGGTTCGACACCTGACGTTGACCTGTTCACAGTACTGATTTATTTCAGCGAGGAATATATATATGGTCGACTATGGCGTGCCATAGCATGAAATTTAAAGAGGCGGCACATAACCGTAGCAAAATTGCTGCCGATATTAACGTGATGCGAGCTGTTATCATTACAAATATTTTTATCCAAGACGCAGCTCTAACATAGAAGGTCGGCCCCTTAAGCGATTAGAATTGCTGGAGTTCAGATTTCCAGCGCTTATATAGTGTTTCACTTTTCCTCATATCGAGAATGTGTTTGCAAAGCTTTGCGATTTATAGAAAAATTATGAGGACGATAAAGATCAAACCAGAAATAGAAATCCCATCTGCCTTCATCTCTATCCCCGTGACGCGATTCCTCATGATTAAGGATGCCGAGCCCACTCAATAACTGAAAGCGACAAAGTCCCCAATTCAACGAAACGGCGCGAGCCACTCGCGATCGTTTTGTCAGGTAAGCGTGGCGGCGACCCATCTTGTCTCAACAGCCTAGTGTTCTTCGCAGAAAAAAAAAATCACAGCATATCCACGGAGTGAATGATGATGAGTGGGCGAAGCTCCGGAGGTTCATCGGTAAACCGTGAATTCTTCCGTGAAATTCGCCCAGTACATCATCAAAGACGTGACAAACACTGTGTGTATATATACAAGAAATTTATATTTTATTCGTGAGCCGTGATTTTCCGTTTTGTTTTCGTGTCTTCGTTGGTCGTGGTTACCGTTTACATAAGCCGTGGCTTATGTTCCCCCTTTATTATAACGGCTTTATGGTCGGTGAAATGGAGGGAGAGCGGTTCCTGGATGGGTCGTAGTGGAAAGTTTGCAAAGACGAGATCGATGCAGGTTCCTCGGATGGTGGTTGGTTGCATGTGGTCAAACGATATGCATGTGAGACAATATCGCGATGCCATGTGTTGTATGGCATCGCGATCTTCATCGTCATCAGCGTCATCATCATCATCGGCGTCATCGTTATGACGCATAGTGGGTACATTCCCATGTACCCACTATGCGGCACAGTGCTGTGCCGTGATGGCAGCGTCATCGTCATCGCACAGGGGTGGCTACTACGACGACGACAACAACGCAGGACGACGCCGGACTAGCCTACGCCCTAAGGAGCTTCGCCACTAAAAAATGGCCGCCATGCTTCCATTAGGCATCATTACCCGCTGGCCGTGAGGACAGGATGGGAGGGGATCCAGGCGGGATTGAGCGAAATTGGAATAAGAACGGTCGACGACGAAGCTGAATTCCATCCGGCACACGCCCCTGCAGTCAGTGTGTCTCTGGCCCACGCCGAGCTACAAGCAGCGTCCTCCCGATCACTATTACGGCTAATGCGACCTGGCATTCGAAAGCCAGACGCCGTTTAGCGTTTAGTGGGCCAGAACGACGTTGCAGGAACGGGGGTTGAAACAGGGCAAGGGTCGGAAAAGAGCGTAGGCCCCTCGACCATACAGTGTACATATGTTGAGCCCAAGCATTAAATATGCCACGATTTAAGACTAATACGAAGAGGCAAGCGGCCTCCACGTCTCCGTGCTGCCCGGCTCGCTCATCTCATGACTCAACTAGAATTTTGTTTTGCGTTTTTTGTAAACAGCAAAACTTATACCGAAAGCTTTTAGAGGGTTGACGATGCTCCTCGTGGTTCAGCAGCGGCTTTTAAGAGTTCGGCGAAAGCTATTTCTGTTCGTTGAAGAGAAAACGGCTGTCGGGAAACAGGACTGTGATTTGGTTTTTGGAGCATTAAGTAATGGGCGTATGTCGTGTAACGTGAGGTTCATGCCTAGATGAATACTGCGTTTAGCGACGTATGTTCGGAATGAAAGCCGACTGAAATGCAGGAAGGAACATTCGCAGATGAGCCTCGAGAACCTCTATGGGAGACGTAACGTAGGGTCCCAAGTCTCATCTAATTTTAATTAAGGCATGCGCTTCCAGGAACCATGCCTGCGTTGTAAAATAACAAACAAAAACCGAGAAAAGGAGCGAAGAAAGTATGAAGAAGAGTCGACCACGCAATAAACGAGTCTCAACAACAAAATCCTCCCCGAGCGAATTACAGTTACAACCAAGAAGTAGCGCAGAGAAAGAAAACGTACGGATAACGGAAGAGCTTCCGAACAGTCGTAAAAAGAGAAACAGTGTATTTTTCCGTAAATAAAGGAAAGGAAGCTGTCTTTTCATTTTCTTTCTTTCTTTCACGTGGTTATACGTATAGCCTACGCACGTGGTCTCCCCCCTGTGCACCCTACATAGTATATATACATACCTATAGGAAGGAAATCTTGCTATCAGCACGGGCAAAAGCCGAATCGTGGAGCCGTGTGCCAACCGCGTAACAAGCTCAGACAACAGGTTCCCTATACCGTTGATCCCGCCAAGCTTGCGTAAGAGCATACCAAATGAAACAGGGGTACAGCGAACACACAATGGCATAAAAGACACCCGAAAGAGAGCAAGACTACCTTTCCTACAGTCGCAGGTATTCAGCAAAAGAAAGAAACGCAGTAGCGGTACGCGGTGGCGTCGACGGAGATGTCGATTCCCCCCGACGCCAGCATTTATTGACCTCTGGCGAAACACTTTTACAACCGAGGATATATTCCTCGGTGTAGTAAGTCCGGGCAGTAATCCACGCCTCCCCCCCCCCCTCCCCCCTCTGCGCGAAGCAGGTAGTACAGTGGCAAACAGTATTGCGATTCTATCCTGCCTTTTCTTCGCCTCCCCACCTACCAAACCTCCTGTACATTCTCCAGCAGGCTTCGCGTGTAAACCTTCGTGACCCGCCGCACGGCCGCTCAAGCGTGCCTTGGTCGTTGGGAACCAGTCCACCCCCCCCCCCCCCCTCTTCACCTGCTCGGGCCAACCCACCCCCCTTATGCTTCTGCGGACTCGCTTTGTATCCGAAACACAATGAATTACTTTTCCTTGCGGGGTTGCCGGCGGCTTTGACCTCTGGATTACCGCTATACTGCACATACATCCAGCAGTCGGAAGAAGGTCAAAGCGGCAGCATATACCGTCGGATATGATGAGTCTGCTACCTGAAAAGAAATAGCCTATCGACACACCTTTTTTACACGTGTGGCTCGGGTGTTTCGAATCCAGACAGATATTGAGAATATATTCAAACTGTTACGGCGGTAGCTAAACTTATTGGGACTTTGAGGACAGCTCGGGATAGACACAGGAACGTGCAGATATTTTATTTTCATGCTTGCTGTACACCGACCGCGAAGTATTACTTTGGAAAATGTGAAGCAGAGCCGATCTAAAGGAATAATACTCTACCTGTAGCTTTTGGCGGCTTTGCGAATTAAGAAACCTAGTGCATTTTTCCCGCCTGAAATTGGATAAGCGATTTATGTATCGTATTATTACAGAGGAATGGCTGGCTCACTGTTTCAAAGGTTATGCCGTCCTCTTGAAAGTCGAAATTAACGAGAGAATTTTAATGAAGCTTGAACGCCTTCCCTCTCTGTCCCAGAATTGATAAAAAGACTCGGGCTGTTAACAAATGAGTGAGTGCGAGCACGTCTTCTCTGAAAGGGAAGGAAAATTGAAAGGTGGGCCATCTTGTAGTCGCATATTCCTGAAAATTTAAGGTAACCGACTAATCCAAAGGATAAACAGGAAAATTAAAAGAACGATGAAAATATGGACACAAAAAGGATACGCTCAAGGAACCGAACACTATACAATATTTTCGTTCGCCGCCTTTGCAGCGGCTTTGCGAATTTTTCTGTATAGTCTTCTTCGTCTAGCGTTACTCAAACTGTCACCAGCCTCATGCAACGTAGATGTCCGAGTATTCTTCTGGTACCGCTGCTTTCCCGAGTGATTCCCGCATTCGGGGTTCACATTTTATTTAGTGATTACGACTGTCAAACTTTACTCTGAGCTCACAAAACGGAATTCAAATTTCTCAGCTTATGTGAGACGGAAACAAGTCAGTTATAATGATCGTGATTGCATATACAGGAACAAACAAACGAACAAACAAACAAACAAACAAACAAACAAACAAACAAACAAACAAACAAACAAACAAACAAACAAAATGTGACAGTCCATTTAGGTATCCCTACGGAGAGTAAAAGTCACAAAGGCCTACGCTCTCACGAGGCACTCAGTAATTATTTTGACTTGTTCAGTCGATCACATCATCCCCCTTCTCTTCCGAAGACTTCGATGCTTTCTGGGACGTCACAAGGTGTTGCCCTACCTCAAGTGTTAGGTTAACCTTTGACCAAGCGGTGATGTCATGTACTCATGTCATTGATCACGTCATGTTACGTTTTACTGTTAGCACAATTTGACGCGTGTGTTTGGTCATGTGAATTTTGATACCATCCGTATTCACTCCGCCGTCGGATGACACCGACGGTCACCCACGCAGGACATGGCGACTTTTTAAATCTCAGACGTGTAACATTTTCGACTTCAAAGTAGGGAAGACTCTCGAGGTCAGACGGCCGCTGCCGCAAGGGGCACAGCCGTCGGCTCAACTATTCAGTCGAGCAATACAACCGAGAAAGTATGTGCTGTCTGCCCCGTGTCAAAAAAATTGGCCGCGTATCTGCGTGATTCGCTGCAAATGTCGTCGAAAGACGATAGTCTTGTGCCGACTGCACTGCATGAGCGGCATGAGTACCACAATTTAATAGCTGGGCTAGCCGCTGGGCTCGTTTTTCGGACGTTTTCCGGGCGCGCTTAGACGGACGCCGGCGTTTCTCCGCTGAAATTTGGTCGTCGGTCTTTTCTCTGCGTTCTCTGATCATGTCTTGTAGAGTGGGTCGTATTTCATCAAGCGGCCATATATGTTTTGCCTTGCCTGAGACAGCGCTCTTCTACGATGAATCAGCCGCATCTGGCTGGCATTGATAAAACAGAAGAGGACGCCATCTACAGCGCTACCGGGGAACATCGGCTTGTGTTGAACAATGCTGCTGCCAGGTGGCAGCACCACAGCCAGCCACAGCGTCGAAGTTAAATCACTGGGCGGAGACTTGTTTTGTACACAGCAGCGCCGCGTAATAAACACTAGGATCTTTATAATTACGTATCTATAGATTTTGTTTTAAAGGAACACTGTGAATAGTACTAAGGTATTGATGTTGTGCCTCAGGTATGCGTAATATTTGATTTTTAATTGCCCACGCTCACCCGTATGAACACATGCTTCTTGGTCATGATTGGAGGTCGTAAGGCAGGGGGTTAAAGTTTGGCCAACTAGCTCAATCGTGTGACGTGCCGACAAACAGACAAACAGACAAACAGACCAAAATTTCTCCGTTTAGGTATCCCAAGAAAGACTATCGTCTTTAATACACAAAAAGGCAGACCGCGCATCCGAGCAACATCGCACTGCCGGCAATAACTTCGCGCCGAAGGAGGAGGCCGTGATGCAATAGTTTCTCCATTAACGCTACAGAGTGATCACTCGGACATAGAGCGAGAGCTCTCCACGCTTCCGGGTTTCCCAGCAGCCTTTCCACCCCACCCACTCCGCCTCGTCCAGCGCCTCACCAATAATACGAGGCACGGTTTCTCGTACACCATCGTGGCGCGTGGTCAAGCGTGCCCCACCCCGAGAGGGAGAAGAAGACGCCGACGACGACGACGCCTCGGGAGAAATGCGCGGAGCCCGCGGCTCCCGTCTCGCCGATCCCCACTGCGGCGACTGCTCGGAAGAAGCGGCGACGACCGTTGCCCGCGCCGATGACGCGAACCGCTCGCTCGCAATTAGCACGCTTCTTTCCGGCGATGCGAGCCGATCTCGCGATCCGCTCTCTCTCCTTTCCATCGCATCGATCCCTACGAGGTCAACGCGCTAATCAGCTTAAAGCAGAAAAGTGTCCGGGCACGAGAATAGGCTGCCGATCCACTACACAGCTATAGGGGTGGCACTCCGTTGCCCCTCGTCCTCGCGTGACCAAATTGTGTTTGTTGATTGGGCAACTTTTTTGCTCGCGCCCTCTGACCTCCTCCTCCGTGACTTCGTAGCCCTGCCACGGCTTTTACTAAACCAGCGGCTCGGCCGGGGGACCCCGGAGCCCTCACGCAACACGCTGCACTTCCTGCTGTTTCCCATTATACATCTTATTCCACGCTCTCCTGTTTCTATCTTCGGTTCGTCGAGAATATCTTTACATCCCGTGGTCGGGCGTATTGTTTTCTGCTTTATGTTCTTCCCAACTGCATGGGCGAGTGTACAAGGCGGATGAGCACTGGCCTGCTTGCTCGCTGACCACGCCGTGTCGGCGTTAATGAATCGGATCGATCCTCTTCTCTCTTGCCGTCCGCACTCGAGCGTTCACGCGAGCGTGAGCGGCTCCGCTGGTGCGCGGGGTGGCCTCTCGTGTGTAGAGCCGACGCCTTCATTAGGCGTTAGCGTCGCTCGTAAACAAAAGACTCGCCACCACGATACGTGAGTGGCGGATTCGTGCGTCGAGCCGCGCTGGCGGAAACTTTCAAGTTTCTACTGCGCGCTCTCGATGCATTGTAGTTACACGGTAAGCGGACCTCGCGCCACTCGCAGGGATGCTTGCAAGGAATGGGGCTATACTTGCGACTATATAGTTGCGTGAAAAAGCTCGTGCGACCGACTGCACTTGCCAAAGTTTTTCCCTAAAGTTTCACGTGCGCCACAAGAATTGACAGGTCACACCGTTACTGTCCGTGTCTGATGCACTGAAAACCTTGACAAGAGGAGGGGGGAGCAGGAAAACAAAAACGGAAGGACAGGGAGGTTAGCTAATTCTCAAGCCGAACTGGCTACCCTGAGCTGGGCAACGGGGTAAGGGGAATAAAAGATGACAGGTAATACTAAAAGGTCCGGTCCTCTCTTTCAGAGGAGTAAAGTTGGGTTCTTTACCCGCGGTCCAAGGACCCGCGATTCAGCCAGAGTCTTCGCGACGACTTGGGAGTAGAGGCTTGGTGGTTTGCGAAAGCTTTTTAATGTACAACAGTGGTTACAAAACAGAAGAAAACTTATTTACAAGTATTTACAGAATCTGGTCGGCTACATTCGACATCGTCGCCTCGGGAGGCCCGAGCACTGCCTAGCAGTGTCACCGCTCAAACCAGACTGAGCCTTTTTTCTCCCCGATCCGTCGATGGGGGTACGGCTCCCAAACTTGCCTTGCCCAAAACAAAGGGCGCACGCCACTTCCGACGGTGCCGCCCACACTCGCCCAGGTCAAGTTCCTTACCGGGGCGTGGCCACCACACCTAACCGGCGACACCGAGGTGTCCCTTCACTGACGTGAGAAGGTGACGGGTCCCACGCTCGTACGACCGGGCGCATCAAAAGGTTCCGCCGCCGGACTTGTCGCTAAATTAGCAGGACGGGTTGCCGTCCCTGGTTTTGCCCTGATCTGCGTATTCTTAGCGTCCAAGCCATTACACCCGCGGGGGGCAAGTCTCAGCCGAGAAGGGGGTGACTCACAACTTGCCGTCCTGTCGTGGTGGCATTGTTCGTTCGCACCGACGCCAACAGCCTCCCCCGACTAGCTGGTTTCCCCAAACCTTACAAGAGGCTAACCTTCTTCAGTGCTTCTCATGCGGATTTGGATAACATGCATATTTCTTACAAATACAATAAGTCGAATCTACGCGAAAGAAGAGCGATGAGCTTTCTTGTTTGCGCTTCGTCTTGATAAGATAGACCTGCCTTCATTTAAGGTCAATGATGTAATAGTCAGAAGTAATTACTGACGTCTACCAACCCACTATATCATAACATGAAACCACTTGATAAGACAGCGAGCTCAGAGCACGCAGTGACACAAAATTGACTCAAATGAATAACTGCGGCTTGTCCACAAACCATGGTTTCGAGTTGCTTTTCTGAATCGTTTCCTTTACTACGTCACTGCAAGCTCGGTGAGCTTGGTGAAGCGAACAAGGCGAATGAGAATATGCTCCATGTACATTTGACAAGCGCACTGAAAAGTCCGCAATGCCACGTTCGGATCGAAGTCTCGATATTTTGTAATCAGTCAAGGGTTAGATAGTGTGAATCAAGTTCGCGTATGTATATATAGTGAGTATGAGTTAAACGATGGAAGAAGCTAGGCAAATTTCCTCGCACTACATCGATGAGCGACTACCTCTCAGCAGCCAACTCCATGAAAAGAGATTTATTATGCAAAACTGTTTGCACCGGCGTGGCCGCTTTCGGGAAGCAAAAAAATAAAAACAAAAATAAAAGCGGAGCTCTTATGGACTGAGCATTTTAACACTCTTTTCAATAACCATATTTCGCACCAGCGAGTCATCGCGAAGCTAGCAGCCGTTGCGTATCGGCGAAGGATGCCGTAAAAGTCAGTGACAAAAAACGAAAGCAAAAGATCAAGTCGCTTTGAAACCAGCTGATTCGTATTCGGATCATGAGTTCCTCAACCGAGCTCTTTTACAACGCAGGAGCACCCCGCTGTTCAGTGACAGGCTTAGTGCCGCATTCGTTATTATTACTGCGCGGCATATTTTTTTTTATTTCGAAAGCCTGCCCTTAGGCATAGTAATTGGTGGTGTCAAAAATACACATCCAAATTAGCTTCTTGCATAAAGTCTAACAATGACTGGTGGTAAGGTCCATGGATCCAGCGGTCGAGGTCGGGTGGTTGGCCAGGCCCGAGGCCCGTTGCACGGAGGTGGCGAAGACGGCTTAGTTGTAGGACTGTGCAAGTCCGCAACAAGTGTGTGGTGGTGGTGGTGGTCAAAACATTTATTAACCATTAAATGGTTACAGAGAGGTGATGTGATTGGGGTACTAGGTGGAGCCCCTATTCCAGAGCGCCATTGGCAAGCAACGCCGCCCGCGTCCGTTGAACCAGGGCTGAGCAGGGCCGCCTCCCAGTCCTCTCTCGTTGGGTTGGGTTTGGGGGGGGACAGATGGGTTTAAGAGGCACGCCCAGACTATGTGGAAGGTGTCAGCCACCTCTCCACAGAACTTACACGTGCCATCAAAGGATGGATTGAAATGTTGTAGCACCGCCGGGCACAGTACAGTGTTTGTAAAAAGTTTTAAAAGGAGGCGCTCATCAGCGCTATTCAGTCCCTTACAAGGGTCCGGATAGCGCCGGTGCTCCTCCTTGTAGTAATTGGGGATGTCTTTGAATGAAAGGACCGAATTGTCTGATTGGGAGTAGGCTTCCAAAGACAGGGAGATATCCCGGGAAGAGAGTGCGCGGGTGGCCTGATCGGCCTGTTCGTTTCCCTGGAGTCCCTGGGGACCGAGGGCCCAAACAGGATTACGCGGAGTTGGATCTACATATCGGCAGCTAGGTTCCAGTATGCGCTGAGCAAGTGGGGGAGCCCACCCTAGCCCATAGTTCCGACAGGCCCCTCGCGAGTCGGTGATGATGTGTTTCGATGAGGGATAGGTGAGAGCCAGAGCGATGACAATCTCCTCCGCGTGTGTTGTACTGTAAGCTTTGAAAGTGAGCCCGTTTACTACGTTTGTGTCGTGTACGACAGCGGCCGTATACCACCCCCCGTGGCGTGGGCCGGCAACGCCCACGTAGCACACATGTTGTTGTTGACCAAAGTGTCGCTGCAACAAGTGTGTGGCAGTCACATCGCGCACTGGGGCGTCGCAAAATGGGCACGATGTACCATATGTGCCGCGGTAATGTTGCGCCCAAAGGGTGGTCACAGAAGGGGTAAGTTGAACATTGCTATTGTTCCGATTTTTATAATTAAGTATCTGTGATATGTACGCTTGAACCAACATCCGTTTAATCATGCTGCTCTGCGATAGAAAACATGGAAATCAGCTCTTATCAAGTAATATTACATGGAGTTGTTAGGTTACCTTTGGAGCCCCCTCAATTAAAGTCAGGTCTGCAGGAATGAAGATTAAGTGCAAAGCCTAAATCCTACGAGAACGTAAGCACATATACCTGTTTTATGTGACGGAAAATATACCCACATGATTATCTTCATAGCCTTCGTATAGACCCATAATTCGCTCAATTATACTGACGTTCTATGCCAATAGAATGCCAAGACCGTAATTTAATGGACGGGTGCTAATTAAACATCGATCAATCACATCATCATTAGGTTCGCGAGTTCTGTGGTTCCTTTCTTATGGTTTAATGCAGCTAACCGGCCGGTTAAGTTTTTTTCAACCTTAGCTTGTCCTTTGGCATCTCGAATATTGCTGCAAGTATTCGTGTACCCCACTCTTCCACAGAAAGCGCAAAAATAAAATAAAAATATAAATAAAAATATGGAACGGAAATGACGTCATGGGGGTGCAGTAGAGAAAGTCCGTAGGGCAGTTAGAATGAATTCTTCTATACGGCGGAGGTGACGTCACTTGAAGTGCACGCATCCCGGGTGGCGTGTACAGCAGGTAGTGCAAGTCTTCCCCCCCGTATTCACTCAAGAACGGATGGGGAGCTCGAAGAGAAGTCAGTGTATGCCCACTGTCAGCGGATACATAGCTTGGCCGTTAACCTTGTAGTAAGTGCAACGCTTCTGCTTATTAAGAAAATCTTGTGCTTCATAGGATCATTTCTCTCTTGTTCGTAATAATCGACAACACGAGGCTTGACATCCTGCGTCTAACAACTAAAATCACCGCCCGAGCACTCAGTCACGATGGCTAAGCAGCGAAGCTGAAACGCACGGCCCCGGTGCTTATCACTGGTTTAATTCTCATGTCTCATTAATGCCTTTCTCATTTACTGGTTGCGTCGGTCCAGAAATGTCAATTGGTGTTTGCCACTCTTGTGTTCCCTTCTTCATTTTTGGTGGACCAGTGGTAAGTCGTAGGATTTGCACAATTTTGGTGGCAAATACGTTTTTGCTTGTGGACGATTTCATATTTTTTTTAGTGGACTACTGGTGACTAGTGGCGCTTGCCCAATTTCTGTGGCACGTACGCGCTGGAAGGTCATGCGCACATAGAATGGACGAATTTCGGTTTCGGTTAATCATATAGAGTTTCACTGTAAAACTGTCCTATCCGACAGATTGTGTCACATCGACAAACTTCGCCCACTGACGCGCCGACGCGCGTGCAAGTTCTCGCTTTTGAACGAAAGCGTGGTACTCGAACCTGCGCTCGATGACAACAATAACAAGAGGAGAAGACGATAGCGCCTTCAATAGGAGAACGCGATAGCGTAGTCAGGCCTCGTGCGTATTGCCTTCTCAATTGCTAGCCTTGCTTCGGTTCTCGGTGCATGCCTTAACCGTGCCGTAAAGGAACGAACGACTGTGCGCGCAACATTGGCCATTTCAAGGTATCCTAGAATGCCTACTGCAAGTAGACTTATTAGGTGCCTACTACACCATAATTATTTCTTTTGCGAATCAACGAAGGGCCCACTACGCGTCCTTAAGGCAGAACGCGAACCTACGCGGCTGTTTTACAATGGATTCCCAGTCACTGTGGCATAGCTGGGAATGAACAAGCTGACGCAGAAGCGAAAATGGCGCACTATAGCGGCGAAGTCATATCGATCCACTTTTCCCGATATGGCATCAACGCCTTGCTGTCTAAGGCTATGAAAACATCTATGACACGACTATGGAATGACCCTGATAATCACCACGAACGCCTTTACAGACTTGACTCTGGTCGTGCATTTTGTCTTCCGTGCCGACAAAGGAAAGACCAGGAAAAACACTACTACATAGACTGCCGCTGGGTGTTGCATATACACGACGATACCTTTGCAAGATTGGACAGGAGCAAAACCCTAGCTGCAGTATGTGTCGCACGTGAGAGTCTATCCATCACATCCTGTGCGTGTGCCCTCAATACGCGACCGAAAGACAATCACTAATGCGCCTCATGGATCGTCTGGACTGCCGACCCTTTTTCGGAGAAGAAGCTTTTGGGTGCTTGGGAATGTGTAGATCACGCCCAACGCAGCTGAAAGGGTCCTGCAACACGTTTTGAGCATGGCCAGAAAACGTTGCCGATCGGCAGTCGAGGCTCCCACGAACACGTGATCCAAATATTATAGCGCAACACGCGGCCTGGCATTTAAAATAAATTCTCAAAGTCAGCTGAAAATCGCTTTCTCTTCTCTCGACAAATGAAGTTACAGACTCAAAGATCCCTGCGTCACAGGCCAAGTATCAGAAGTTGGCTGACTTGAGCATGGCGCGCTCGGTCCTTACTGGGGCCGCCACGGGAGGCCGCGATTTGTCCACGAGTACGCGTGCGATCACACTGAAAAGCCGCGTATCGAAGAAAAAAAAAGAAAAAGAAAAAGTGTTCAATGTCACGAGGCGCGCGTGACGTATTTTCTTCCCCCGTGCCATCCTTCCCTGCTTAGCTTCCAGCGCTTTCCTCGGGAGGAGAGAAGAGAGAATGCAATTGCAGCGGGCGACAAATCTTTGTAACTCCGCTCGTACAGGACGGATTCTAAAAATTTTTGCGGCGGTGAATTCGTGAGGCAGTAAGCTCCTTTACTGTATCCACTCTATGGCTACTTGTAAAAGTGTTGCAGGGCCCCTTTAAAGTGCTTGTTCAAATTTCTGAGCGAGACAGGCTTAGATGCTTGTCTTTAGAGCATGTGCTAATGTAGCTAATGATAGAGACTTTCGTGCGTCTCCTACCCCGCGCAGGACAGTGTGTGTCGCAAAGAACTCATTGTGGCATACCATGGTCACCTCTCATCATGCCTCCCTTTTTCTCTTTCTTTCCTTTTTTTCCCCTTACACCCGTGAGGAGTAGGAGGCTAGAAACCCGCTTTCCAGGCCGACATCTCCTCCTTCTTCACATTAAACATCTTTTTCTTCTTCTTCCTACGCAGCTCTTCATTCTGTTAGTGCTTTTTCTGATGATAGTGATTAAATATGTCTAGCGCTTTGTATTAGGTGGGCCTTTAAAACACCCACTCGTTGCGCAGTTCCCATGTTTTGACGCCTGGCGCGATTCTACACTTCTGCCATGCAATATTACATGCGCTAAGGAGACTCCTTCCATTACATGACATTCATATAGTGTTTCTTTCTGAAGCAGTTTCGAAGGATAGCGTGGCTCGGTGATAGAACACCTTCTTGCGGCCTGGGTTCGATTCTGACTCGGACCCACGGTTGTCGTTGAATTGATTTAAAACGGAGCCAAAACTCAAGCTAAATTTAGCCAAAGTAGCCATGCCATCTAATTTTAGCGCCAAATTTGTAGCCAAATAGAAAAAAAATGTAATATTATATATTGAGTTGTTAGTACTCAACAGTAAACCATATAATCTCTAATAAGCAAAAACGGAGTATAACCAGCACAATATTTTCCCCTCTTGCTTGGTCTGCAAGCCGCAGGTAAGTTGCAAATAAATTAATAAATTATTAACCTTTCAGTACAGCTGCGTACAGTTTCTCTACAATTTAGTTCTTGCAAAAGTAATTTTGAGGCAACAACTCAGCCGGAAAGATAAATGTTGAAGGTGTTTTTTTCTTGAAGCCGTAGACACACATTGGTACAAAGTCGCAATAACAACAGTCCAGCTTCATTTTTTTCCGGATATCTCTTTGACACGCTGTGTTTCAGCATTAGAATCTGGCGTCAGCACTGCGCTACATAGCCACGCGTTTATTGACATGCGCGTGTCCATTCGTTTTCTCAGTCGTATGGAGGCTCGTTGGGTGCCTCGATGCGCACAAGGTCGCTCGCAGGGCAAGGGCATGTACGTGCATAGGCCAACAGGACAGAAAAGCTTGCAAATAAGGATTATTTTTTAAACTTGCTTGCTGTTTTATCTTCCAATAATACAGCCAGTAAATACGCCAAAATAGATGTCCAAGGTAGCCAGAAATCAGCCATGGCGCCAACCTGAAAATTTTGTCGCCAGAGTCGGAAAGTAGCCAATTGGCGCAAAGTAGAAACCAACGGCAACCCTGCTCGGACCCGAAGATTTTTATTATTTATGTTATTTGGATATTTTTGATTTTTTTTGGTCACGGACAACATGATTTTTCGCTCACAACCAACAACGCCGTCACCGACAGCGACACCGACGCCGACACCGACACCGACACCGACACGGGAATTTCTGTGACACGAGCTCTTCAACGCTATTGCGTTAAAATAAAAGTTTCCATGAATGGGACAGAGATGAAAAATTCGAGAGTTAAAAATAGCAGCCGCTCTTAAAGCGACATATCCACTGTTTAATGTGTACATATATCTCACTTTCTTTGCAACATTCACGCCACCGTTACGAAACATCTGGCCTTCCATCCAAGCATCGTGAAACTGACACTCGTACAAACACACAACGTTCCAGCGTTGACACACCCAAAGCACACCGCTGCCCGTTAACGCGCCCACACAGATGGGCGGGCTGGAAAGCAATGGGCGATAGAAAGTAGCCGGGCGGAAGGTCAAACAAGATGTTACTGCAACTGAATGCGTATAGGACTCAATACCTTGCCTCAGTGACGGCAGGCAAACACGATAAAACCGGCCCTGCAATCCATCGGCGTGCTCGGGCCAAAAAAGGAACTACAGTTTGTCCTGTATAGGTCGACGCAGTGTAACTAGTGACGAAGCGGAACGGCGTTGGCCCATTCGCCGTACTCCCAGTGTGTAAATGACAAACAAATAACTCAACAAAAAGAAAAGAAAGCAAACGGACGAGGACTGCACGCTCCAGAGCGTGCGTGAGCACGAGGGAAGTGCAAACAGCGGTAAGCCATTGCTTCGACGGGCCGTCTCTAGCGGCACCCCTCCAATTCCCGGCATGCCTCTGTCCCTGTCCCGCTCCTATACTACGGCAGTCCCCAATTCCTCTGTGAGGATTATGCGGTACCTTAGCACGGTCGAAGACAATAGTAATGACGCGAGCCATGAATTAATAATGGAATCTCTCCCACACTTGGAGGGCCCGTTCCCCCACTGACAACGACTGCGGGCGCCGAAAACAGCAGGCTCGGTTCCCGAAGCTTCACCGGAAATGAGCATCCGGAATCACTGCATTCAACTTTTAAAACACGTTCCTTCCTTCCTTCCTTCCTTTCTTTCCCTGCCGTTTCACGTGGCAGGCCCCTCATCCGAAAGATGGAAGAGCTTGCCGAGCGTGGGCAGCTCTCTAGACAGACAATGAGGTGAAAAAGTGTAAAAAAAGGAAAAAGAAAAGGAAAGGAGAAGCAAGAGAAATGAGCAGTGGCCAGAACCCGAGTTCTATATGCGGGTGTTGCGTTGGCGGTTGTGGCGGCATCGCTTTGAACGTATCTCCGCAAGCGGCGCTCTCAAACGCACACGGCGGTGGTGGTCCTGGCGCGTGCGGTGGTGTCGCACTGGGACCGGCGCGTTTTACAAATGGGCTTGGAATTGAGGCGGGAGGAAGCGCCTGGGACCTCGGCAGTGCACGGGCCGCATTTGTCATCGAGGGATGCCCTCCCTGCTTCTCTGCCGCAGGCTGGAACTGTTGCCTCGTGAAACTGGAAGAGGATCCCTGCTCGATACACCCACCGCAGTGGTGGTTTGCGAGACACCTTACACCACCGCCGTCGATCGTCGGGCCTTATTGAGGCAAGCGTAGTGACGCATTTGGAATGGGGCGATGTATATCGATATTGAACTTGGAAATAGATGGAGGTTGGCGACGTTGTCGTGGCATAAAGCATTTTACTTTATGATCTTGCCGTTTATATAAAAGGTCTGTCAGTGTGATTTGAAGCTGCTCGAAAATTCAATGAAACCTACCCTGTTTTGTCTGTGTCTTTGATTGCAGTTTTCCTTCCCCACGTGCGGTGAACTAAAGGCGGTAAACTCTTCAAAGAATATTAAGGGCTACAAAAGAGGCGACAAAAAAAAAAAAAAGAAAGCAGGACGTGTCCTGTTATTTTTATGTGCCGTCTTTTACCTGCGAAGACCACCCTATTGTTGCTTTTGTTCAACGTTGACTCTGACATATCCTGCAATGCGTAGTGTGCAGAAAAAGGCATAGAATACTCAGCACAATTACTATTTATTATTACATTAAAAGTCTTCAAAAATTTATTTACGCTATGATACACACATTAGAACACAAAGAATACCTGTATTATTGTTATTGTTTAGATTTATTTGGAAGGTAACGCTTGATTTCAGGAGGGAGCAGTTCTGTTTTCTCTGCAAAAGGGCGAAATGATAATTTGCTCCATGCAATTTACCTGTGCGTGAAATAGTCTTATATAGTGTAGTTTCTAATAGTACACACCGAAGTTTTACATCGATAACTTTAATTGCTGTTATTTTTATTCTCGGAGAGAGAAAGAAACGCAAATGAACCGGGCCGCGAACTTTTCGTTTACCGTTCTCACGACGTTGCACATAGAAATGCAGTGAAGTAACTTTCAGGGGCGACTGAGATCTCGCATTGGTGCCTCAAATTGACTCCATAGTTCAGAGGCCGGCTACTCTATTCCTTCGATACGCAGTCTTCAGGATTGTAGGCA
>JALIZH010023815.1:0-45945 GCA_030522465.1 Rhipicephalus appendiculatus | reverse complement strand
TAAGGTCTAATCACACGTTCAGGCCACTTGTCGGTCCCTTTAAAAGCCGCTCACTGCTGCAGAAATTCCCAAATTTGCTTGCCAGTTTGCTTTGTTTGCATGCGTGCGTGTGCTTTAAAGCTTCCCTGCTTTAGAGCACCATCAACCTTGGAGATGCACGTCAAGCCCATAACAAAGCTACCCACTCAGATTACACCTTTTAAGCAAAAGATGGAGGTGGATCTCACATTGCCATCGAAACATTACACAAACAAACCAGAAGTGATACTGAAGAAGATTTACAGGTGATGTTAAAAGCACATTGATAAAGAATTTCACTTCACTTGTATATAAATTACCATTCAACACCAAAAGCACCACTCTTGCCATGAGAAGGTGCTCAGCAAGCAAGAAAACGTACAAGAAGAAAGTACCGGTGACAATGCCGTCTTTGAAGTTCCCACACTAGCTCGCCACGACGTCAAAGATTTGATCAGCGTCTACTATGGCCATTCAATCTTTATTGCAAAAAAAAATACTAATTAAACTGTTACAAGATATTCAGAGTCTTTACCAAGTCTAGGTATTCCAAAGGGCTTCCAACACTGACTAATCTTTAATCTAGCTGAGAGCTTCTACAATGTCCAGTATATCGTTGTCTTTATTTGGGGCAACCGTGTCCACTGTTCAGTGGATGTTCGTACTGCCTCTTTGTAAGATGTTGGGTGATGGATACAAGGGCTGACTTCTGGCCTTGTTGGTACGACACCTGAAGTGGTATAGTGCAGGTTTCTTTTGTGTCCACCCTTCATCTTGTCCCATCTCAAAAACAAAACCTGCGCTATAACACTTCTGATGAATACAGTTCTTCCATGTTACACTGGTGTAATTAATGTACAAGTTTTCTTGATCGCAAGTAGGCTTCTACGCACAGATGAAGTGCCGGTGAGTGTTAGAGTGTTGGTGCTTCGCGAGTGTTCAAGAAGCACCGTCACTCGGTTTGTTCCTGCAGGTGGCTGGAACAACATGGCTGGTGCAAACACATAACATGGTCTTTTACTACTACAGGGTTCATTCAACTCACCAGCACCAGTTAAACCAGTTCATGCACTGCTACACCTGTGTCACTTGTTTCAGTGGTAACGCAATGGTGTCCCCTGCACCATGCTATTTGTTTCAAAGGGTGCAGGAGGGCTGCTTCACAATTTCTCCGTACCCTGTCTGCCAACGGCGCCGACTTGATGCAAAAGTTCGCTGGTGCAAAGCATATTTGGACGCTGTTCGAGTATCACGCGCACTTCCTGTGTCTATGCAACGTAAGATGTGTTTACACCACAGAAGACGACTTACGCACGGTTCGCAGCCTCTCAAATTTACGTGAACGCAGCACACGAAACGGGCGAAACATATGGCACGAGCCGCGTGCGCAGTAAACGGTTGGCTTGTAGTGTCGCGTAGTGCCTGCATCTCTCACTCGGGCTGCACAATAGGGAGTTTTCGAATAGCGTACGCAAAGCTTTGCGGTCGCCCGCTATTTCCGTCACTTAACGGGGGCCCGCAAGAGGTTAGCGTATGACGCATGCGCAGTTGCGGCAAACGCAAAGCTTTGCGTACGCTATTCGAAAACTCCCTAATTTCTAAATTTTTCGCGCACTTCAGCGAATAGGTTCGCAGCGGTGCCGGCGAATCGAGCGGACCTCGTGTGATAACTGGAGTTTAAGCGATCGGGTGAAAGAAAATGCTGGTGCCGTGAAAACCACATGATAGCGACGATGTATTTTAGGACAGCATTACAACGAGAAACGTGGTCAAAGCAAAAAGGAGAACAGACAGGTCTTAGCCTTATTGCATGTATTCAAGCCATTTAGCAATTGCAGAACAACAGGCATAATAACACTTCGTCGCACACATCTGTTTACACCGACAACTAGCACGCGGCGGCGGACAGCTGTTTATCGCTTCGTGCGGCACACGCCAACAAACCAATTCGCACTTGTCTTCGTGATTCGCAAAACTAGTCTTTAAGCAAAGTTCACTCGCGTGTAGTCAGGCGTTTGAGTTTCCCTAGAGTAGCCCGCAATCTGCCAGCGAGGCTACTTAAGTCTGCAGTCAACAGACCAGAAAAGTGTGTCCACGAATGTAACGGATCAAGAGATTTCACACGAAATGGGATCTTTGTGCTATTCACAGAAGACATGGCTGAATGCCTACGGGCAACTAAATGCATCTGTGATGCGTGCACGACTTGCAATCAACGTATCAAGCATATTAACCGTTGCATGACCGATAAGTTGACCGACATCCTTCGGCTGCAGTAGCCGCGGAGAGCAATCGCTCATCGCTACAACTTAGAGGCCGCCATGAAACGTAACGCGGAATGCACGTGTAAATGATCGTGAGCTCGTATGTAAACGGTGTTTCATTCCATGAATTCGAACTTCCGAAACGCAGTTATAATCCTTGGAAAAACACCATTACCACGGAAAGCGTCGCTGCGAAGCAAGCGTTGCGGGAACGCTAGGGTTGCTGAAATCTAAACGATATTTTTAGGAAGCCTTTCACTGACTTACCTGTCGCAAGAAGCGGGTAATGCTGTGGGTTTTTATCACTCCGAGAATATAGTTTTACGGGAGAAAATTGCAATAAAACGTCGCACACAGTAAACGAGCCCCGCAAGACGGACACAATGTTGCCGAGCTCATACGGAGGGAGTGTGCGAATCCGCTAAACAGAGCATCGTTAGAACATTTAGTATTTTTTTTCTCGCTCTTTCTTTTAGCCTGTAATAGAAGCGTTACGTGACAGACTATTATGTACGCAGTTGGAATTGCAGCGTGAGCGTTAATAGCTAACAAAAGAACTCGTGAAGGAAGCTGACTTTATTGGCTTGTCATGGCCTCAATGTGGCTACTCAAAAGCCATTTTTAGACAACCGGAAAAACTGGCGCGCGATGCGAACTGGTGCGATAACGGAGTTCGACCATGGAGGAACCGTGGAGGAAAACGCGAAATTTTGAGATGCTTCCCCCCGGAGCGGTATGTCGTAAACCTTATTCAATCTCATTGTTGTTACCAATGGCGTCGCATCAAGTGAAGAGTGGTGTTCTGACACAGCCTGGGTGATATGGCGGTGGGTGTTCATAGACTCCCAAAGAACACTTTTCTGAATGACGCGCCCGCTTTGGGGAAGTGAATGATGCTCACAATGTGATTAGCGAAAAAGACGACCGACACAGAGCATTTTCATTTCATGATCGAAGTTTGTTATAGTATTGCGTGTCTTGCGTCGACATTTAAAGATATGTGCACACATGTTTGTAAGTTGACAAAGTGGTCGACCACGTTTAATATCAAAAGTAACTTTGCAGGAAACGTTTATAGTTTCCAAATGAGTGATCTTTGCAACATTTTGTTGCATCAATGTAGTAGCGTGACTATATTTTTGGGGTGAACGAATGTTCAAAAATTTCGAACAACGAATCGCACAGCCTTCTTTTTGATTCGGGACTCGCATCAAATAGTGTATATTAGAAATACCCAATATTTTTGGAATGACGAGCGTCGTCAACAAACGGCCTCAAATGAACAAAACATTTGAACAGAATGGCAACAATGCTTGTTTTTACCGAATTATCAAGACGCATCCAGCGCAGAGCTTTACCAGACTATCGACATTATATTGATTACAGGATGAAGGCGTTTCTGCTTAAAACTTCAGTGTTGCCAAAGCGACAGAGTCATCAAGTATCAGTATCTGTATCATGCAGTGTTAAGTAAAATGATGAAAAAGGCCAAGCAAACATTTCTACATGTCCGGAAAGGAAGAAAAAAAGTGCCGAGGCATTAGCATATAATACACACGTACATGCAAATTAATTGCAGAACGTTGCCGAACACTAAAGAGGTTTCTCCTTAGCGCGGCTGACTGGTCTGCGCAATAACGGTGTCCTGCACTGGATACTTTTCCACCACTTGCACTTGAATACTTGTCAAGGTTTTATATTTTCTCAAATGTCACAAGCTTGTTCCATACGCATTTGATTAACAACGCTACAATAACGCGCAACACGGCCATGTTCTGATGTAGATGGAATAGGGACCAAGTGTGTTTGTATGTTTATATATAATTAAAATGTTGGCACGCATTTTTCAAAGCCACCTATTTATTTGGTCGACCAGCCGAACAACTGAAGTGATAAAGTCTTTTGAAAAAATGCTTGTCAGCATTTAAATTACAATATTATTTTCAGCAACCAAACTTACCTCTGATGCATTCAAGCCTTCTTATATATATATATATATATATATGTGTGTGTGTGTGTGTGTGTGTGGGGGGGGGGGGGGCTGTCTTATTTTAGCAAATATTACCAATTCAAATTCATGATCAATGCACCCAGTAGGACTCCACAGAGCTAAAGTCCTGAAGGGGCAGAAAAAAGCAACAGGAATATATGCTTCAAGGGAGCACATTTATTAAAGAAAAATACAGCTGTTAGTATATACATATGTACAAACTCTACAATTTAAATAAACAGTCTAAGTTAAAAACACGGACCAAGTGTGCACAGCGCGCTCGATCTGAGATGGAAGTCCAAAATTTAAAAACCACTAAGCGTGCACAGCATGCTTAGTCAACTTCTTCAATGATGGGCCCGGACTGCTGCTGCTGCGTCGACGAACCACCGTGCTTCCTATTGGCATCGCCCTGATGCATCCTGGTCATGTAAGGCCCACAGAACTGTTGCAGCTCCTTCAGCTTGTCCTCGTACTCATCCTTTTCGGCGAGGCTATTGCTGTCGATCCAGGAGATGACTTGCCTACACTTCTCCAGGACGCTGTCCTTGTCACTCTGCGACATCTTGCTTCCGGCCTCCTCGACGGCCTGCTTCACACTGTATGCGTACGACTCGAGCGCATTCCTGGACGCCACCCGCTCTCGCTGGGCGTCATCTTCCTGCTTGAACCGCTCGGCCTCGGCAAGCATCCTGTCGATTTCCTCCTTGCTGAGGCGTCCCTTGTCGTTCGTGATGCGGATGCTCTCCTGCCTTCCCGTGCTCTGGTCCTTGGCCGAGACATGCAGGATACCGTTGGCGTCCATATCAAAGGTCACCTCAATCTTGGGGACCCCGCGGGGCGCTGGCGGGATACCCTTCAGGTTGAAGGTGCCCAACAGGTGGTTGTCCTTAGTCATGGCGCGCTCTCCTTCGAAGACCTGGACTGTGACCGCTGGCTGATTGTCAGAGTAAGTGGTGAATACCTGGGACGTCTTGCATGGGATGCGTGTGTTGCGCTGAACGATGCGAGTCATGACGCCTCCGGCGGTCTCGATGCCCAGAGACAGGGGAGCGACGTCTACAAGGAGAACGTCGCGGATGCTTTCGCTGTTGTCCCCACTCAGCACGGCCGCCTGGACCGCGGCTCCGTAGGCGACCGCTTCATCCGGGTTGATGCCCATCGACAGTTCCTTGCCGTTGAAGAAGTCCCGCAGCAGCTTCTGTACCTTGGGTATGCGGGTCGAACCTCCGACCAGGACGACGTCATGGATCTGAGACTTGTCCATCTTGGCGTCCTGCAGGGCCCGCTCGACGGGGCCCAGAGTGCTGCGGAACAGGTCGATGCACAGCTCCTCGAAGCGTGCCCGGGTGATCTTGCTGTAAAAGTCGATGCCCTCGTGCAGAGCGTCGATCTCGATGCTCGCTTCAGTGGAGCTGGACAGAGTCCGCTTGGCGCGCTCGCACGCCGTGCGTAGTCTCCTCACGGCTCGCACGTTCTTGCTCATGTCCCGACGGTGCTTCCGCTTGAACTCTTCCACGAAGTGGGCCACCATTCGGTTGTCGAAGTCTTCGCCGCCCAAGTGGGTATCTCCCGCGGTCGAGCGGACCTCGAACATGGAGCCCTGGTCGATGGTCAGCACGGAGACGTCGAAGGTGCCGCCTCCGAGGTCGAAGATGAGAACGTTCTTCTCACCTCGGAGGTTCTTGTCCAGTCCGTACGCCAGTGCAGCGGCCGTCGGTTCGTTGATAATCCGCAGCACGTTAAGACCGGCGATGGCTCCAGCGTCCTTGGTCGCCTGCCTCTGAGAATCGTTGAAGTAGGCGGGCACCGTGATGACGGCGTCCCTCACCTTCTGTCCCAAGTACGCTTCCGCGGTCTCCCTCATCTTGGTCAACACCATGGCGCTGATCTCCTCCGGGTTGAACCGCTTCTTCTCGCCCTTGAACTCGACGCAGATCTTGGGTTTGCCGCATCTTCGTTGACCACCTTGAAGGGCCAGTGCTTCAGGTCCTCCTGAATCTTGGGGTCGTCGTACTTGCGGCCGATCAGTCGCTTCGCGTCGAACACGGTGTTCTCGGGGTTCATCGCCGTCTGAGCCTTGGCGGCATCGCCGATGAGCCGCTCCGTGTCGGTGAAGGCGACGTAGCTGGGAGTCGTGCGGTTGCCCTGATCGTTTGGCGATTATCTCGACCCGACCGTGTTGGAAGACTCCCCGACGCAGGAGTACGTCGTTCCCAGGTCGATGCCGATTGCCGGCGCCGCCGAACTGTTGCGAGTTGGCATTGTGAAAGGTTGGTTTCGCTTCGTAGCGAAGAAAGCGTTTTTCGTTTGCGTGCGTACAATTTGCACTCTTGTGTCAAAATCTGCGCCGCAGCAGACGACGCCGCTCTTTTATAACTAACCTCGCGTCGTTCGAGAAACTTCGGGAGTGTTGCGGAACCCGCTCGACCAATGGTACGCCTCGGAGGCGCGTGACGCAAACTGCGCGTGCTCTCATTGGCCGTCCGCTCCCAGACGGGGTCGGGAAGGTTCTAGCGTCGTCTGCTGCTGCCGTTTTCGCCGGCTCCTCAAAAACACAAAGAAATGCCCCGCTTTATTTTTGGGTTCGTTGAATCTAGCCGATGACTCAGTTGGCCGCGAAGCTCACGGTGTAAAAAAGAAATGAAATAGTGTGTGTGTGTATCAAGCCGTAAGGGCTTTGTTATTTGCAGCCCGAGTTTCAGGAGGAAAACGATCCGCGAAACCGCTGCAGAGCGTCGGCGCTAGTTTTAACGACCTAGTTCAGATGGCGCGACGTGTTCTTTGCTCCATTTGCGGACTTGGAACAGTTTGGCGAGCCACTCTTTATTTATTCCACTGGATATGTTTTCGGCATCTCGTATTGTTTTCGCGGCGCAAGACCACAAAGCGTGGCTACTTTGATTTGTACATTACGTGGAATTTGTTCGTGGATTCAATAATATATTCGGGCAGCCGTTTCAGCGTCGGAGCCAAGAATGAGCGTCACCCGAACGCCTCTGAAAACGAAAACGCAGGGGTCTGACTTCGTTTTCGACAGCCGCTCGCAATAAATGCGTCAAACGTGGGCAGCGGCTGACTCACTCACGTGCACGCGCGTAGTAGACGATTATACCCATACCTGCAGCGTGGGCTGGGGCGCCCGCCGAATTCGGAGCAGTTACCTTCATACTGAGTCACGTGGGCGCCTATCGACCAATGAGTGGACGGCGCGGCGTTTTCCACGCGCCCGGACCCCTTCTCGAAAGTTCCCGCTCTTTCTAGCAGGCGACGTTTGGGATCGGCCGGCGCGCATTTGGTCGGGGGCACTGTACTGAAACACGGCATAGAGCTGTTCACTGGAAATTCAGATATTCAGCCCAGAAACGGGCATAAGTCCGTAGCTTTTGAATATTCAACAATGAAAGCTGCAATGACCAGCTGAATAAAACCCCCCTCATTTCAAACAAATTGTTTATTTTACTAGCCTTGATTTTGGGTTAACTGACATATCTGTGCGACACAATATTAATGAGAACTAACCGACAATGATGTCAAGGGAAGTGTAGGGGATGTTATTAGTAGTAATTGTAATGTAAATGGGATTGTAATGCAACTGTAAAATGTAAATGTTAGTTCTCATTAATATTGTATCTAATAAATGGGATCGTAACGTAATTGTAAAATGGAAATGTTCTCATTAATATTGTGTCTGACAAAGAAAAAGCGCCGTTAAATTTCCATTTCATTCCTTCATTGTCTGCGCAGTCATGTATGACCTTCGTTCTTCGTTAGAAAACTTTACAATTCGTACGATTCGCACTCAGTGGTTGGCCCGTTGTATGCCACGTGTGCCAAAATTAAGTTATGTAAGTTTTACGTAGCTGGACGAAACTAAGGTGAGGTTGCTTGCCGCTGCTGTAGAAGCGAGGCAGACATTTTTTTTTATATATATAGCCAGATTTCACAATTCAATTGATTTTCTACTATTTACGTGCTGGTTGGTTGCGTTGGGTTAAAGGCTACTTAAGTAGCTTGATGGAACCTAACAACGAGACTATACAAGGCAGCAGAAACTAGCAGTGCGGTACAGCGATTAGCGTGAAAACAGCAAACAATAACAAGTACATGCATGTGCAGTGGTTAAAGAGAAATTCCAGCAAGTAGCCGGTAACTGCTCAAGGACACCAACACCAACTGCACAAAATAAGAAAAAAAATATTTCTATATAATACTACTGCAGCAAGTGCTAGCTATACAGAACAAATTAATCAAACACTAGCTATGTAACGCAGCAGGAAAATCGTGTTAAATAACTACCTTAACGAAATAGGTTACACAGTACTTAACCGTAAGCAGAAGGAAATAAGTTAAAATTTAAGGGCTTGTTTTTTTCTTTCATAGGCACAATATTAACGAGAACTAACAGACAATGATGCCAAGGAAAGTACAGGGGATGTTATTAGTAGTAATTGTAATGTAAATGTGAAGTTGTAATTGTAATGTAAATGTAACTTTTACATTACAATTACTACTAACATCCCTTATACTTTCCTTGGCATCATTGTCTGTAAGTTCTCATTAATATTGTTTAACTGTAGCCAGTCCATTAGAATACTAATTAAGAGCATCGTGAGCGCTCGTGCTGTCACTTTCCCCCTTCTTTGGCTGCCACTACGTCATTGTTGTTCGCGTTATGCGGAGTATAACAAATATTGTAACAAACACAAAGCTTATCTTGTGCTGGGCAACAGCATTTAAAATGCGCGTAAGCTGATGATTTTCTTATAAGTGTGGAGCATTTTAGGGGCCCGGGGTGGCGTATACTGTCGTCGCTTGGCGTAACGCAGGCAAAGCCACGTATAAATATAGAAAAAAAAAGAGGAAGCAAGCGAGAAATAGAGAAAGAAAGGGAAAAAAGATAGGAAGAAAAAGTACATAAAGAGAGAGGCAAAAACAAGTAGAAATAAAGACAGAGAAAAAACTGAAAAAGAGAAAAAGAAAGAGAGGAGGAAAGAATGAGAAAACCGGAAAAGAAACAGAGAAGGCTGCCCAGTTCCGCACTTCCTTCAGGCTTGGCACCCCGAGTGCGAAGCTGCCTTAATTTTTTTTTTTTTCAGCAAGCACTGCAACGATTTCGGGAAACTTATTGCATTTAGACGGAAAACTTATGCAGATTAGACTGAGTTACTTACTTTTTCATTTACGCAGCCACTCTTTTTCTTACAGAAACTTTTGTAAAATCACACAAAAGCGTAAAACAATCGTCATTTCAGATGCGTAACAGATTAATTGAAAATAAAGGCGTCAGTTTTATAAACTGCCCCTACAGAGACATCCGAAGTGGTAGATCGTAGCTGCGACATGCGATAGGGGAGAGGGGGGGGGGGGTGCCCTAGTCTGTAGAGTGGGAGTGGTAACCTTGACAACGGCGGCGGTGTTCTCCGGTTTCCAGGAAGGAGCGTGGGCGGGGCGAAAGGACAAAAGAAGTCGTAACAACAAAAGCAAGGACGGTCATGGCTGCGCCGCCCGTGGCCAAGGTCGTGGGCGCGACTCCGACATAGTGTCGCGGTGCTGTAATACGAACAGGACGGGGGATGACGATCAGAGATGGCTAAATTACTCCTAAAAGTAATTAAGTTGCATTACTAATTACTTTCCTAAATCTAATTACAGTTGGAATCTCGTTGAGACGTTATTCACGGGAACTGGAGAATAAAGCGTATCATGGAAAAATCATATTAACCAAAGAGATTGGCCCAGGGAGCAAAATTAAAAACGTATTGTACCGCAATACGTAATATGCTGAATTGTTTTCGAGATTCCACTTTAATTACATTACATAGGAGATCTGACCGAAAAGTAACATTACAATGCAGTTACTTATGAAATGTAATGAAATTACATTAACAAAAGTTCATCATTCATGAAATAACTCAAGCAGATTTTATTTAAAACGCCAAATACATTGAAGTCTCAGATATATTTCTTCAACTTAGCTCGCTTGAGGTCTGGTACACAGGTTGGCTTGCCTCGGTTAGTGTCCGTTTTTGGTCAGTTGCTTTCATGCCATAAGGGAAAAGGGTAAGCTATATTTCAGCAGAAGGTAATTGGGAAAGTAACGAGTAACTTTAAAGAAATTACTAAATTACCGGACCGTATATGTAACGATATGAAGGCGACGCAGTGTGCTGGTTGGTTAGATGCGCGTATAACTTTGATCAGATTAGATTTAAAGTTCGAGGGGAATAAATAAGGTAATTATGAACGAAATGTCATACGCCAGCAAAGGCGTCTTTGAACGGTATGTTTATTCAAGCTTTTTCCCGCCGTGGAAATTCGTTGTGTGCTAGATTAATGTTCTTGCGGGAGTAGGTAATTTCGTGCCCAGTCACTAACAAACACTTAAGAATATCACTGGAATAGTAAAATATGTCAAGCACGAATAATTCAAGTCATAGTCACTCGACTACGTTGTCGAAACCCGTATCTAAATTTCTATTTACGCGGGGCTGCTCTGGCATCCTCGCCATATGGTTGCTTTTGCCGAGACTAGAAGACAATGGAACAGTTTTTATTGCTCTTGTAAAAAAAAAATTATCTAGGTCGCGTAAAATGACTTTAGATAGCTTTCCACCCGCTTAGACTGGACTTAAAAGTTCCAAATGTACTGTCTTGGAGGCTTCGGTTGTTGGGCACAGTGACAGGAAGGTTGACGATGCCTTGGGAAAGTTTTGAAAATGATCAAACAGGTTTTGGCTGTAGAATTTTTTCTACCAAGTTACTCTGAGTTTCAGTTTCCTTCTAACATACATTATTTTTGGTATTCTAACTATCTGCCTCATCTTAAAATTCTAATTTCCTTACTAATTAGAAATAACGGACAAGAAAGCGAAGAAAAATATAGGGTAAGTTATTTGTAGTAATTATGGTGCAAGTGCGAAGAAAATAAAGTGAACGAAAAGATAACTTGCCGCTGGCAGGGACCGAACCTGCGACCTTCGAATAACGCGGCTGATGCTCTACCAACTGAGCTACAGCGGTCGGATTGACGTCGGGTTGACGTCAATTGTATACTTAGCGCCATTCACTGAAGTTTCTCTATGTAACACTAGGCAGGGCTACAACCATAGGTCGGCGAACGCACTCATGAGTCGGCTCACTCGGACTCACCCCGACTCACATCTGGCACTGAGTCTGAGTCTGAGTGAGTCCGGGTGAGTAATATTTTGGTGAGTTTGAGTCCGAGTGAGTCCGGTTTCCGAAAATTTTCGCGAGTGTGAGTCAGAGTGAGTTTAGCTCAGCAAAATTTTGGTGAGTCTGAGTCTGAGTGAGTCCAAAGCGCAAGACACATTTCTTGAGTGAGTTTGATTTTTTTTTTTTTGCCGACCTAAGGTCATATCTACTCATCTTCAGCATTACTATCAGCTTAGATTCACGTTTATACTCACGTCTGCTCACACGTATTCCATAGCAGTGTCGTACATACACCATTTCAATATTTATTGATGAGAGGCGTGTATTAGGTAGGGGGTGCCTTGACTTTCCCCCCCGGCATCTCTGCCAGGGAAGTTCTTGATAAATATATCTTATGTTGTCATCTCTTTCAAGAAAAATGACCTTACTGGTTTGCGAGCACTCACAACTCCTATTCGAAGGTACTATATCAAAAGGCGCCAAGGAAGGACACCGATTACGTGAGATATTGGTGTTAAAAAGCATTGACATCACGGTCGATAAAGCTAATTCTAGGAAAATAGACTCATGAGTCGACTCACTCGGACTCGCTCACTCAGATCGAGCCATGAGTCTGAGTCTCAGTCTGAGTGAGTCCGGGCTAGTAATGTTTTGGCGAGTCCGAGTGAGTCCGGTTGGAGAAAATTTTTGTGAGTGTGAGTCCGAGTGAACCCTAAGCGCAAAATATATTTCATGAGTGAGTCTGAGTGAGCTCCAAAGGTTTTGCCGACCTATGGCTACAACCCTCGGAAACACAAGCGCTATATATTAGCTTCCCGCTTCTGGGGTTGGTAATACCCATGTTGCTGGTGGCATCGTTACGCAACTGTAAACAACTGGTTATATAATACATATGTCAATATATATCTGTACGCACAACATTTGTAAATATCTTTAGAGTCATTTCGTAACGTGTCGCACAATAAAAAAAAAAATACACCACAGCCACCTTCCCTCCGTATGCTTCGCATAACATCGATTTCCGTGGGATCTGCCGAACTTTATTTCTTATCAGCGTCCCCACAAACCGTTTCATGCTATTTTACATAGGCACTGAGTTTTCTATAATCTCCCATTAACATCTAAGTTGAAGATGCATCAAACTGAATTGTCATAACTTCTAGATGTGCCGCCTGTATCACGTTTGTACAGGGTGTTTCACGTAACTAGAACCAATTAAAAAAAGTTTGACTTTAACGGAACAAAAACGACCACATATGGTTTGACGTCATGTGGTACTTGTTAGGGTATTTCTATATTGCGTTTAATTGGTAAGTTAACTAACTTTAGTTATCCAATATTTTTATTATTCGCTTTAGGGCTCAGTGCGTTTCGTTACGTTGTATAGGGCATTCCAAAAGAACCAATCTGTTTCTTTTTTTTTTTTTCAGGCAACCTACATATTGTGTGGTGATTTTTTTTCCGGCGCTTAAAGAAAGCCCGCGAAATATGACCAGGTGACTGCGTTCGTGCGCTACCGTACTGCAGCGCTCTCAAACGGCGTGCTTCGAGCGACACAACCGGCGCGTGGACCGCGCTGTGAATGAGTTGCCGTGGCTCCAGGCAGCGGCTTCCAAGTGCGTCAGCATATTTGACGCCTGCACATGGCAAGAAAACGCCTTCGTCCCTGAGAAGCGAGAGGCTGGTGGTTCGCGCTCCGTTTGTTTTGCACGAAGCACGTTTAAGAGCGCTGCAGTATACGGTAGCGCATGAGGGCAGAAGCGTCGCTTTATTTCATATATCGAGAGTTTTCTTTAAAAAACCAGAGAAAATCACCACGCAGCAGGTACGATGCCATAAAAAAGTAGGATCGGTCATTTTGGAATGCCATCTACGACGTGACAAAACGCACTTGTCCCTAAAGCCAATATTAAAACTTTTGCATAATTCACATTAGTTAATCAACCAATTAAGCGCAAAGTAATTAGTGTACTATAACGAGCGCTACATGACCGTAAACCATATGTCGTTGGTTTTAATCAAATTTTAAATATTGTGTTCTAGCTACGTGAAACACCCTTACATGTATACATCTTCATTGTGATTGTTTGCTACGGAAGTGCCTTGCTACTTCACTATAATATATTCGTTTTCTTTTTTAGGTCGTTGTAAAGATTTATTACTGTTACAAATCACCAGGTAATCTGAGCTATAAGTCGCAATAAAGTGAATAGCAGTGGTATCCTGGGACGTTTGTGTATCAACAATACGTCAGAAACGTTTCTGGACGGTACACGTACTCTCTGAGAAGTGTTAAAAGATTGCACGTTAATGCACATGTTGCTATATAACGCTTTACGCCAGCAGATAATCATAATATAAAAATTCATTACAGTTTTATGTCGTCTATGTGCACACAGAGAGAGAGAGAACAAAACTTTATTTTCGCATAAGATGGGGCATTGCAAATGGTCGGGCCCCTATTCCAGGGCTCCGCTGGCCCTTGCCATCCTCTCTGCCCGTTGGACCAGCCAAAGCTGATCCTCAAAGGCCGAGCTGGACAGCAGTGCCTCCCATTCTTCCTCCGTGTTGTTCATGTTGTGGTGTTCATTGTGTTGTGTGCACTCCCACGTGATGTGAAACAGAGTTGGTGTGGTCCCACACCACGGACGTATATCTCTGTATGCTGTAGGGTAGAATACATGTAGCCTGTGTAAGTTGGTGTATGTTTTTATGTCTTTGTCTGGAGTCTGCGTAACGCCGCAGATTCCATTGATGCGAGGTTCTTATGTGGTGCTGGATACATTTTTCTAGTATCCCTATAGTATTGAAGAATTGTGGCAAAAGTAGGGTCTAGGGGCGTTCACACGCAGCGTAAAAAAAAAAAATCGTTACCAGCGTTCTGACTGCTGTACAGATGACGCGTGATCCGGTATTGCTAAAACGGTGGTACGTTTACGGACAAGGTAAGTCTGCACAGTGGTATCTGTACCATCGTATGAAGGCTTCTTATGGACGTTCTTGTAAGTAGTTGGCAACTCGCCTAGCTGGTCAGCAACTAGGCAGCGGAACCCATCAATTACAAGAGTGATGCGCAAAAAAACCACAGAGGCGCAGCGTATAGAGAGAGAGAGAAATATAATGGAAAAGACAGGGAGGTTAACCTGGTAGAAGAACCGGTTCGCTACCCTGTACCGGGGCAGGGAAAGAGGGATCGGAAAGAGCATAGAGGGAGAGAGAAAAAAAATTAAATAATAAAAAAAAAGGATGAACATCTGTACTGTTAATCAGCTGAACCAATCCTAATAAGTTGTTTCAGAATAAAACTAATAGACTTTCATAAAGAAAGACAGAACTTTTGGGATACTAATAGATAATTCATTAAAATTAAACAAAGGTGTTCGCAGTTAAGAAATTTTCAAGCAGACATTTTGGTACATAGGCATTTGCTGCTTCATTATATCGATCTATACTAACAAATTTGCAAATGTATCACAGTATCTTAACCCTTTGAGAGTCGAAGTTTTTCGCGAAATGCAGTACCTAAAATGTGTAATTTTTTTATTGCTGAAATAAAATTCTTCAGACGATTCTATTTCAGAAAAAAAATTGTCTAAAACCTTTTTGCGTGACCGTAAAGTGACAAAAAAATAATTTTGGTTGTTACATACGCATGGTTTATTCGTAGTAACACCGAGAAAAATAAAAAAAAACACTTATACGACTTTTTTATAAATAAAAATTACGCATTGTATTTAACATAGCTCACAGACATACAAAAATAAGGCGCACCAGAGTACTTTTCCGGTAAGAAATCTTTTTGCTCTAACCAGGCCCGTAGCCTGGTTAGAGCAAATTCAGATTGAGGGGGGTGTTTTACCGAGAAAAAAAATAAGGAAAATACAAGGTTTTTCAACGTTTTCAACAGGTGCCCTACCCCCCCCCCCCCCCCGAAAAAAATTTCTGGCTACGGGCCTGGCTCTAACACTAAACACTGGGGAATAGTCATCTTTGTAATGTAAACACACGTCGGCACGTGTGTTTACATTCCACTCGTGTTTCTAGCATGCCCCCCTCACCTTCACTCGGCGAGAGTGGTGCTGCGGGTATTATGAAACTTACTAACGCGAGGCAAAAATCTTCTTCCTCTTTAGTTATTGCGTGGCCAGTGGCCAGTGTGTTTTGCTCAGAACGTTGCGCGCAGCCAGAGACACGCTTCACGTTCAGGCTCATCATGCGTCAGTGCCCGAATTCTTCCTCGTCGCCGTCACTTGGCAACGGACCGTCCAGGGCCAAATTTAATTCGGGATCACCGTTAGTCGCCATCGTCTGTTTTTCCTGTGACGATGCTGCGCGCTTACGTGTATAGGTCAGAGTGGAATATCTCGATGACTGAGTCGGTTTTGTTTTGTGGTTTCTTGATGACCGTTTTTTGGTTCTTGCCCGACTCCATTTGTATTATTTTACTTGTTGACAGACTCTGAGGACGATGGGTATCGAGCTTGCTCCTTTAGGGGAGTAACTGATTTGCCACAGCCATTCTTCCCTTTTTGGGGTAACTGCGAAGGGACGAACTGTTAACTCCCACCCACGTGGTTACTCCTTAACAGTTGATCCTTCGCGATACTCCTCAATGGTGCAAGAGTTACTTTCCTTGCGCAAAAACAAAGCAGTTTTAACTTCGGCGACCTTGAGCGTATCTATCTATCTATCTATCTATCTATCTATCTATCTATCTATCTATCTATCTATCTATCTATCTATCTATCTATCTATCTATCTATCTATCTATCTATCTATCTATCTATCTATCTATCTATCTATCTATCTATCTATCTATCTATCTATCTATCTATCTATCTATCTATCTATCTATCTATCTATCTATCTATCTATCTATCTAGCCGCCTACGACTTTGTGCTCTCCCGGCCGTATCGTTAATGTGATTTATACCAAATTTGGTATAACATCACTCTATGACGAACATGAATGACTGGTCATATCATGAAAATCATGATGTCATGAACGGTACGATTTACACGCCATGGCTGTGGTGCTCCTGCGGCCGTTTCCTAAACTTGATATATCCAAAAATTGGTATGATGAGGCATTTCTGCATGACCAACATAAATGGCAGGTGGTAATATGGAAATCATGACATGCCATGTGCAACATGACTTGCATGCCATGCTCATGGCACGCTCGCGACCGATTCGCTAGCTTGATATACACCAAATTGGGTGTTGCATGACGTGATTGTATGACGAACACAAATGACAAGTGGTAATATGGAAATCATGACATGTAATGTGCAACATGACTTGCATGCCACGCTCGTGGTACGCTCGCGGCCTTTCACTAGCTTGATATACACCAAATTTGGTATTGCGTGGCGTGTCTGTATGGCAAACGTAAATAACAGATCGTAAAATAAAAATAATGAAATCCATGCGATGTACAACATGATTTACATGCCACGCTCATGGTGTGCTCACGGTCGTTTCGCTAGCTTGATATACAACAAGTTCGGTATTGCATGACGTGAATGTCTGACAAACATAAATGACAATTGGTAATAAAAGAATCATGACATGTCATGTACAGCATGACATGCATGCCAACCTCATGGCGCGCTCGCCGCCGTTTCACTAGCTTGATATACAACAAAACTGGCATTGCGTGACGTGACTCTATGACGAACATGAGTGGCAGATGGTAACATGAAAATCGTAACATGCATGTCATGTACAGCATGGTTTGATCCTTGTTGGCTGCTTCGCATTACATCGATTCCCACAATGCGTGGGATCTGCCGTTTTTTTTTCTTCTTTGATCTGTGGCTTTCGCGTTCGGGAAATGACGACGAAGAAGAAGCATCGTGTCTCTTCGTCGTCTTGGTGAACAGCTGAAGACGATAGGTGCAAGCACTGTGGGGCGAGAGGGAGCCTCGACCACATAATTTGGGAGTGCGATAACTCCCCAGGGGCTAAATCAAACATAAATAGTAGAGAGGCCTGGGAAGCCCTGCTGCGGAGCGAGGACCCTGCTTCACAGCAACAAGCCATCCTTCTGGCGGAAGAAGCCGCGAAGAGCCAAGAACTCTTTAGGAGAACTGACATTTGGGCGAGTTGGATTGCGTTAAACATGATGAGTGGTTTTCAGCACAAATCGACGAAAACACAGGAAAAGGAGGTGGTGTTCGTGTCCCTCCTTTTCCTGTGTCTTCGTCGATTTGCTCTGAAAACCACTCATCGTGTTTAAGAACTCTTTGCCTGCTTTTAACCGCGGAGGTGCGGGCCCCCATGATCTAGGCCTGCGTGCCGGGGACGGGGAGCAGAGGGCCTCCTTATCTTGCGGAAAATAAAGTTGTTATCATCATCATCATCATCTGAAGCCGTTGGAGCTTGGACGAGCGCGGCTTATCTTGAGGAGCACATGGCGTGGGACGTCGTCGTCTAGGGAGGGAATCTCTCGTCGCGTCGCTCATACTCTCCGTCTAGACCTTCTCTCTAGCGTAGCGAAGCTCGTCACCACGTTGAAACTACGGGCCCTAATTAACGCGACGCGCGTGCGGTACAGTCGAGCGCGATGTGAAGGTCATCGCGCGAGCGTCGACCAAGACCTACAACAGCGCCACGGCCCAGAATCCTCTTTTGAGCAGAGGGAGGTATCAAGAAAGGTTCACTCATTACTGAGCTTCTTCGATATACACGTCCCGGACGGCTCCGGACGTCGGCGCCGCATTCGTTTTAAATGCGAATGCATTTCTTAGTCGGGCTATGTCAGGCATCCGGTGTTGGCGTTGTCCGGCGTTGTCCGCGGGGAGGAGGATAGGTTGAGGAGGTGTCCGCGCGCCGGCAGGTGTTATCTCTCCGCTCTCACTCCCTCTCCCATAGCAACAGCTGCGGGCGCGCGCGCTTATCCTCGCCCCTAGCAACCGCAGCAGGTGGTGCGGGCGGAGTAGCGGAGAGTGGGTGGAGAGGAGGAGCGCGCTCTGGTGCGTGAGGGCGCTCGCATCGCGGAAGCTCGGCGGAGCTCCCGCGATTAAAAAAAATTAAAAAAGAAAAAAAAACAGGCGCTGCGCCGTGCTCCCGACCGGGCTGCAGAAATTAAGCGCCTTTTCCTTCTTCGAACCACAACCACCATATATAAATGGAGTGAAGCGCGCGCGAAATGCAATCGCATTTCGACACGATTCCCTTCGGGGAGGTGGGGGGCATTTTTTTCTCGGAGACCAACCGGAAGCTCCGCCCACTGGTCTGGGACCGCTCGGTGCATGTTTGTTTCGGGGGGCGAAGCACCTTAAGGGCGAGCCTTGTCCGGTGTCCGTGGTCAGGGTTACATTATATGGGGCAACGTTCGGGGAACGTACGATATGTGAGACACAAACGAAAAAAGGTTTAACAATCGACTAATATCAATCATAATGGACCTTTCCAGAAATTCCCGCGCGCCCCCTACGGCGGCCGCAAAGCGTTATGGGAAGCCAGAGCGCCGGCGAACGTGGAGGAAGGAATTCGCAATGCCTAGAGTTCATGTATATGCTCCCTACGGGAGCAGAGTTGCGCATAGGTCCGCCATCTTGCCTGGCTAGCAACCATAGCTATGCGGCGAAGCCGCACTTTGTTTTAGCAGGCGACTTGCTTAAGCCTGCCGCCGATCGACGAAGCGTGTCAGCAATCGCCAGTCGACATGCCTGGCGTGCCAACGACCGGCGATGAAAGAAGAAACACCTGCTCTCGGGACTGTGCCACGAGAGTACGAAAGCGTTTTTTAATCTATCCGATAACGCAAAGGCGTAGCGTAGTGCCAAATAACATGCGCCGCCGCCGCCGCCAAGTCAAGTGGCGCCAGCTATGGAGGATAAAAAACAACTGACAAACACGTAATACATGTCCTTCGAGATTTCGGGAGCGCCCATATCGCCACTCGCTACGCCTACAACATCGATTATTTCAGCATGGTTTTCGAAAACGGTGCTGAATCGACGTAAATACTTTGCTGTTGAAGCTTAAGGACATGAATCTAAAGCAAATCAAAGCACCAGTTTGTAGCTAACGGGCTACAGAACGCACGACGGTGACCTGATAGATTCTAGGTGGACGGCAGCCGCTTTCGGCGGCGCAGCCATGTTAGGGTGTCTAGCCATGTTTTCCGGGCGCAGCCTGTGCATCAGCTTCTCCGCACGGCATGGTTGCTAGCGGCGTTTGGAAAACAGATGCGCAACTCTGCTACCTAAAGGTAGCATATACAGGAACTCTAGCAATGCGCATAGACTGTCGCGGCCCTAGCGGAATTTAGGAGCGTCCTCTCATGGATGATCAGTAGACGACACCATGGTAGCCCTACGTATTCGCTCACTTGTTCGGCTGTGCTAGCAGGAAACAAACACTACGAGTTTGCATGTTTCCTGCATCAGTGAACAAACCGGGCCCTCCGTGACACGATAAATCTGATCCGTTCATGGTTCATGGTTCATAAAGGCCGTACCTCTGTCGGTAATGAGGACCTCTGGGGCGCCATGACGCAGTACGATGTTCTCGACGAAGAACTTTGCTACCTCGGCGGCACTGCCCTTGGGCAGGGCCCTTGTCATGGTATGAACCATGAAGTCGGGAAAGGATGCAGGAAGATGAAGTATTCTCTTAATGTGTTGCCTGATGCTTCTGTCCGAGGCAGAGGTTACTGGAAGAGCCGTCAACGAAGCGGAAGTAGCGTAAAGCAATTTCGGAACCAAAACGGTTGAGATGCAACGGAGTTTTTGAAAAGGCTCGTACCTCCAGTCAAAGTACTAAGTTTTGTGAGGGTTTAAAGCCAATCGAACCTTATTGAAGTGGTGCTGCGCTGCTTCCAGGTTCCTTGACAGTTTCTCTTGAGTAGATACAACTAAAATGAGGTCATCAGCGTAGGCTAGGGCAGGCACAGTTTTTCCTTCTATTTGATAGCCGAAACCCGACGTGTTCAAGCTGTGCATCAGCGGATCTAATGTCAAATAAAACAGGAAGGGCGACAAGGGGTCGCTCTGTTTAATGCCGCGCCGCACATAAACCCGAACACCGTCGGACTGCCCCGGAAACTGTAGTACTCATGCGCCCCACCCTCTCGTAAAGACGTGAGGAGGGCGGCATGACTCACACTGTCGAGAGCCTTCCTTAGGTCAAGCGATGCAGCAAGGAAGTTGCGGTTGTGCCGCTTAGCGTGTTTCATTATACCTTGAAGTAACAGAAGGTTGGACTGTGCTGCCCTGTCTGCAGAAAATCCCCTCTGTAAGGGATGAAAGAAATAATGGAACTGAAGCCGTGCTAGCAAGAGTCTAGAAAAGAGCCTCACTAGCACGGATGATATGGTGATTGGGCGCAGCTCTGAGGGTGACTATAGGCATATGGATATCTTAGAATGAAGACCGTCCGGGATATTCTTAAATCATCGGGGAGGTAATGATGTGTGATCCAATTATTGATGATGAGTGCCAATACATCTGCTGGGATTTTTCGTAAATCTCGGACAGTTAGCCCATCAGGACCCGATGCCGAGCCCAGTGCCATACTCTTTAAGGCTTGCCTACGTTCGCAGTGAAGGCTGGACATTTTCTGTTTTGTTTTTTTGGCAGTGAGCCCTGTCTGATGGTGACAGTTTCAACTGGTGGCGACTCATCCCCAAATATGCAATCAAATGTACCGTGTAAATCATTTAAAGAGATTGTGCCTGTGCTGCCAGAGCGGATCACCAACTCCTCGATGAGAATGCCCAGCCCAAGGCGGTATAACCGCTGGTGTTCCTGATATCTACGACGTTTAAAAGCCCTAGCGCGTACTCCGGGCTGCCTCTCAAGGAAAGGTTAAGCGGCTTGACTTTTCGGTTTTGGTTTACTTGGCCGGATGCCGAAGTGATTATAGAGGGTGGAGAGGTCGGACATTGTAAGAGGTACCTCCGTGAGGTTTGTTGCCAAGCCGGTGTCGTGCAGGCCGAATGAAGACAATAACTCTTGAGCTGGCTGTCCCACTGAAGCATCCACGGCTTTCTCGCTTCCCTCGCTTTCTGTCCCAGAGGGCGCTACCTGCTCGTCTGACGGTGTAGGAGACGGCGGAGCCAATTGGGCAGACTCCTCCGCCAACATGAACCTGTAACGGGCTTGCCTGCGAAGGCCCTTTATGGCGTCGAGCGAACGCGTCGGGTATACCGCCGCCAGGGCCGAGTTTATGAGGCGGGTCCCTACCTGTGCCAAAATACCAACTTGTTCATCGGTCCAGGGCATGTACGTGCTGTCTGTTGGTATACGGCTGAGGACCTGAGCCGCCTTATGCCTGGATCGCCGGGGTCACCTAGAGTTAGTGAACCGGCGCCGCACGTCAACGGCACTACGGGGGGAAAGAAATAATGTAGGCGAGTTATGAGCGTCGCGGGTAGGCGTCCGGGAGACACCTCGGCTGGCCGTTCGGTCGCCCAGAGAAGCGGGACTGGCCAGGTTCTCGTCAGAGAGCGATGGAGAAAGGGGCAGGCGGCCGAGCACGCATGAGGGGGGCTCCTCTAACAGTACTTCCATCTCTGTTTTGCCCATCGGCCAAACTAGCATTTCCACCCCTAAAGGCGGGCGTTGGTTCTGGTGAGGCGGGCGCGGCTGACCAGAGAGTCCGTGAGCCGCTGTCATTGTTATCCATCCCGGCAAAGGGGGGACAAGCGTCATTTTGTTGCACAGTCCTCTGGGAGCAACCCCTGGCCGGCATCCCGATCGGCGTCTATGAGAGACCGAGTAGGAGTACCGAGTAGGAGTACCGAAGCGTAGGAGTACCGAGTACCCTGACGGGTGCATCGCCCCTCGGTGGCAAACAGGTACATCCGGCAAGGGGCAACTGCGTGGCAGAAGTTGCCTCAGTGGCGCCTGAAAAGGACGCTTGCCCAAGTTCGGGAGCCGGCACTGCTCCACCTGATGGGGGGGGGGGGGGGATGAGGAAGACGAACTCGTCTCGAGGATCCCTTCTAGCCCAGCTTTGTTACCTGTTTTAGCCGAGTACTGGTGGTCCGACTGGCCAGCCACCTGCCCCGTCCGAGTCCTGGCAAACGTCGGGGTACCGAAGACGTGGCCGCCATGCCCCCCGTAAACGTCGTCGTCCGCCCGCTCTCGCCTGTAACCGGCCTCAATCTCCCGAAAACGCGTCGTTGACACGAGCGCCGCCACCTCCTGACAGGCACGACCCCGAACTGGAGGCTCGTTCGATAATTAGAGGCGAGGTCCCCAAGCCTATACCGGACAGCCGCGACACGTCGCATTTCCTCTTCTGTTCATCGGTAATTTGTGTCCTCTGGGGACGCGTTACGGATAGAGCCTGCGGTGTTCTCACGTGCCGTGCGAGTAGGCCGACATGTTTTGAGGCCCGTACTGCCACTGCTCTCGGAGGGTGCGGGGATTCGGCCATTGCCGGACGAAGTGGGACCGCCGCCTGACGTGCTTTGTTTCTTACGGGACGCTGAGTGCGATGTTTTATAGAGCGCTGTCACGCAACAGGAGGAGCGCCAATATACCTGCAATCTCTGCTTATTATTATAGTGATCCTCAAGGGCAACGCGCGAGCAGAGGGCAGCACCGCACCTGACAGACATTCTTAATTGATGGGTAATCCACTAGGACATCGCTGTCCCGCTGGCCGACAGGTCGCGACGCCTGAGAAGATTGATGTTGATTCCAAGCGTAGCTGACAGCTGTTTCAGGTCTCCGCCTCGTCTGAACGTGTCGATGATACTTTGTACACTACATTTTTCTTTTAAATGCGAATGCATTTCATAGTCGGGCTATGTCAGGCATCCGGCGTTGGCGTTGGCGTTGTCCGCGGAGGAGGAGTAGGAGGATAGGTTGAGGAGGTGTGCGCGCAGGCAGGTGTTAGATGTGAAGCATCTTATGGCGAAGCTTAATCCGGTGGTGGTGGTGTACGGCGTGACCGCCCTTACTGCGCATGTGCAAACCCTTTCAAAAAAAATAAAGATAAAAAAACCTCCTCTCTCCCTCTCTCTCCCCTAGGCATCCCTCCCCGCGGCAACCACACCCTCACTGCGCATGCGCCTCCCCTCCTCTCTCCCCGCTACGCTCCCCCCTCTCTCCTCTAGGCATCCCTGCCCGCGGCCGTCCACACTCCCCACTGCGCATGCGCGTCCCCACCTCTCTTCTTCTTTCTCTCCTACGCTCCCCCTCTCTTCTCTAGGCATCTCTGCCCGCAGCGTTCCACACTCCCACTGCGCATGCGTGTCACCCCCTCTCTCTCCTCCCCTCCGCTTCCCCCTCTCTCGCCTCGCGACGTCCGACGCAGGCAGCGCCTGCTAGCGAGTTTCTTGGTTGAAAAAACCGACTGCTCGCGCTGCACAACCGTTCACTGGCCACCCCGTATATATGGCAATGGAATCTTGACCTCCAAGGTGGTGCCGGTGGGAAAGATTTCTCCTGTGCGTTGTTGAAACAATAAAAAATTCGCAGCGTGCGCGTTAACTAAAAGCGGAGTGCGGGTCTCTGTGTCCAGTCGGAGTCTTCTGTCTCTCATTGCCCATTAGCAGCGATTGGCATGTTCCAGTAGGAAACACTGCTCCATCACTGCCTGCTTTGAGGGCCTCCCCGGTTTTCTCTCCTGCGCAACGCTGCGATGAGCGCCAGCGTCAACGCCGCCGCCAGTGTAAGCGTTAGCGCCCGCTGCTTCACATCTACACATGGTTCCCTTTAGCGGGAGATGGTGTAATTTTTTTTGTCCATTTGGCTGTCCTAGCTTTTGCTGTTGAAATTTTCGAGTACAGATGTTATCCCTGAACATGTAGCTCCATTTCAAGAGGTATATAATATCGAGAAAAATATTTCCACGCATTAATAACCGCAATTGCGCTGCGCGATTAGCGGGATAATTTTGAAGGGGATTGTTCCGATGCATTTATTGGTCAAGTTATCTCGCAAATTTACAAAAACACGTGATGACTGGAAGCTAAGATCATCTCTCTCAAAAACCAGAAAAGGAGGATATTATCCGGCATTTTGATTGGTAGGTTCTATGTATCTCAAAAAGAGGAAAATTCAGAAGCGATCATAAAAAATTGACCGAAATTCAACGCTATTGTAACACTACATCCGCCCTTCGAAAGCGTGGTAAAAGAATTTTTTTCGAGATTATGATGACTTAGGTAAGAGATGAGTGACTTAATGTTGCGCTAATTGCAACGGGTGATGTGGGAGAAATTTTTTTTCTGTAGACGGAAAAGTGGGACGTATGTGTCCCACTGCCGCACAAAGGGTTAATTGATGGGTAATCCACTAGGACATCGCTGTCCCGCTGGCCGACAGGTCGCGACGCCTGAGAAGATTGATGTTGATTCCAAGCGTAGCTGACAGCTGTTTCAGGTCTCCGCCTCGTCTGAACGTGTCGATGATACTTTGTACACTACATTTTTTCTTTTAAATGCGAATGCATTTCATAGTCGGGCTATGTCAGGCATCCGGCGTTGGCGTTGGCGTTGTCCGCGGAGGAGGAGTAGGAGGATAGGTTGAGGAGGTGTGCGCGCCGGCAGGTGTTAGATGTGAAGCATCTTATGGCGAAGCTTAATCCGGTGGTGGTGGTGTACGGCGTGACCGCCCTTACTGCGCATGTGCAAACCCTTTAAAAAAAAATAAAGATAAAAAACCTCCTCTCTCCTCTCTCTCCCCTAGGCATCCCTCCCCGCGGCAACCACACCCCTCACTGCGCATGCGCCTCCCCTCCTCTCTCCCCTGCTACGCTCCCCCCCCCTCTCTCCTCTAGGCATCCCTGCCCGCGCCGTCCACACTCCCACTGCGCATGCGCGTCCCACCTCTCTTCTTCTCTCCTACGCTCCCCCCTCTCTTCTCTAGGCATCTCTGCCCGCAGCGTCCCACACTCCCACTGCGCATGCGCACCCCACCTCTCTCTCCCTCTCCTACGCTCCCCCTCTCCCTCTCTCGCCTGGCGACGCCGACACAGGCAGCGTCTGCTAGCGAGTTTCTTGGTTGAAAAAACCGACTGCTCGCGCTGCACAACCGTTCACTGGCCACCCCGTATATATGGCAATGAATCTTGACCTCCAAGGTGGTGCCGGTGGGAAATTTCTCCTGTGCGTTGTTGAACAATAAAAATTCGCAGCGTGCGCGTTAACTAAAAGCGGTCTGCGGCGGAGCTCGGCGGAGCTATATATGAAAAAAAATTTAAAAAATAAATAAAAAAATTAAAAAAAACAAGAAAAAGCAAAAAAAAAAGGCGCTGCGCCGTGCTCCCGACCGGGCTGCAGAAATTAGGCGCCTTTTCCTTCTTCAAACCACAACCACCATATATAAATGGAGTGAAGCGCGCGCGAAATGCATTCGCATTTCCTCACGATTTCCCTTCGGGGAGGTGGGGGCTTTTTTTTCAGTATACGAACAAAGGGTGTTCTAGGTACTTTTCTTCTCAGAATATAAGACGAAAGATTGTTGCAGATACACCATTGTTTCTAAGAATTATATGCATAATGAAGGCTTCCCTTTCGTTTATTCACCCAGCAAGTTCTTGTTCGCAGCAGCTCCTCCATAGTCGCACGACATGCCTGGTGCACTGAGGGAACCCCTCCGTGCAGCCAGGGTGGGGACATCTCGAACTCAGCGGAACTGTGCATCTGTACAGACCAAATACATACATTTCAACAGACATTGTGGTGAATGGCGGCCACAGCAAGACTTAAGCCCGTATTCACAAACGAAACTTATACTTAACTTATGACTTAAGTAAGCGATCGGTACTTAACGCATTTCACAGACCAATCTTGTACTCGTTGAAATCTTAAATCGGCACTTGGCAACCAGAAAGTAAAGTACAGCTACTGGCTACCTTAAGTGCTACTTTCGCCGTTTTTTTCGTCAAACAATATGGCCGTACACTACGGCTGCGTTGCCGACTTCACCGACTTTGCTGGCCGTGCGGAAGAAATTACTCAGGATGAAGCACATCGTTACGCACCGCCGTTGCGCCTAGTTCTAAGGGTTCGGCAGAATCCCATTGTGGCGTATATGACGCAGGATTCCTGTCGCAGTACTGCTTTCCAAGCCAGTGGTGCTACGCCTGTTGAAAAATGCTGCCGCTGGGCCCAGAGGACAACGAACGCGGTCAAGCCCGTTCCGGCACTGCATGCCGATGAAATGCGTGAAATATATTTGAGAGGTGAGGTTCTTTCGCTTGCTCCATTAACAGGCGTCTGCAGCAGTTCGCCAGACGCAGGCTGTGATGGCAGCTCGCATCCGTAGAAGCTGCTGCGGGTGGCCCAACCGCATATATCGGCAGCTTGCGTCTGCGGAACAGCTCTGGACGCCCGAATACACTGTGTAACGGAGCAAGTGAAAGACGCTCACCTGTTTTTTTTTTTTAAATTATTGGTTCCTTTCATATGGCAACACTCCAGTTATTAAGAAAGAAGGGAACGCACACGGGCGCTCTGAAAATAAATGACCATAGAGAAAAACGCCAAACGCTGAAAAGCATAAAAAAAATAATCCAAGGAGTGAAACGCACGTATGGTGACGAAAGAACCGCTCGTATTGCATGCGATATCTCAGCACAGTAACAAACACTTGTAGACGACAAAATAACCGCGAGTTGAGACGACCACTTTATATCGATGGGCCACTGAGCGGCGGCTGCTTGTGGCCAGCCGAAGGCTTAAAACCGACAAAAGAAAGAATTATTTATTCCCCCCTTACGAAGTGTGCCTTCATAAAGCCTAGAACATTTACGGCCAGTGTTCCGCGAAAGTTACAGTAATTTATTGGTGCTTTATTTAATGAAACAAGTATGAAAACTTCTGTAGCCTCGTTCCCAGGAGTCATACTTACCCAGAAAAGTGCTACTTTCATAAGTGGGCCTTAAGTGGAGTTTTTTGAAACTTTCCCCAAACTTAACTCAAACTTATACTTCCCTCATACTTTCATAAGTGTAACTTAACGCGCAACTTAAGTTATGTTCTTGAATACGGGGCCTTAATGGCGGCCACAGCAAGACTTAGTGTATGAACGCTTGAGCCGGACCAGAAGGGAATGGGATAGACTCCCAACCGATGTTGGCCTTTGCAGTCTCTACTGGCCTCCCCAAGGACGTCGTGTGTATCGTACTATCCCGGAGAAGCTATTGTCTGATGTATTATACTTGTCTTTATTGCTGTGGCCACCGGTAAAAAAAAAAAAAAAAAAAAAAAAAAAAAAAAAAAGAGGAGCAACGCGCATTACGCGACCAGGTCTTGGACGAAAAAAAAAAGACCCAACACAATAAAGAGATCGATACCCTATGAGGAAAGTAACTAACACCGTAAGCTAAGAACGCGAAAAATTACAAAAGCACAAAAAACGCCGGAACAAGGTCTACACTCGATTTCAAAAACGATTAAGACAAATCAAACCCCCCTCCCCCCTCAACACTGATGCACTGAGAAAAGCTAAGTCATGTCTTGAAAACCCAAGGACACATCCTAATTCAACAGTCTCTTGACAGAGCATGCTCTTTGCACCGAAAACCATACCCTGAGACGAGAAAGCCTTAGCCGCATCAAACAGATCCTTAAGGACAGCGTACTTCGCCGCCTTCTCTTTTGCCTTATCTTTCAGCACGCCTTCATTAGCACCCCAGATCGATCACCAAGACTCGGTCCTTAGACTCAACGACGAGATTAGGTTTTAACCTGACTCCATCACCAGTTGTGAATCTCAGTTCCTCACGAACAGTAAGGTTGGGATTCTTTTCTTTGATCAATCTAGCGACTTGCCTAGCAACGTAATTGTGACGTTCAGTAGGAGATAGATGAACAGATTGACACTCCTGTAGAATGTGAAATACCGTTTCAGGCCTCTCGTTACATCGGGGGCAAAGCCGCGATGCCGGGTCGGAACTCTGTTTATTAGTTAATGCCCTGGCTGGGTAGAGATTGGTGCGCATTCTTAAAGCTTTAATTCTGTGTCCCTTTTTAAGTAGTTTAGAATCATGGTACAACCAAGTATTGGCAACGGCTTCGTCTTGGTGTGCTAATAAATCTTTATTGTTACACTTTGCCTTAAGAATAGTCCAACACTTGTGAGAACCTCGCTTTGGGGCAGAATTAACTTCCGCGGCAGCCATCACACCTGAAGGAACCTGAAAGACTTCCGACAACCTTTGACCGGTACGTTCCACACCGGTCAAAGTGTGGCTTGACGAACAGTGTTACGGTAACGAACAGTGTTACGGTACGCGCATGCGCATGAAAACAGTTACGTTGGTGCATACGATGTTTCATGGCCTTGTTAATTTACGTCGCGATATACGAAAGCCAGAAAGCATCGACTTAACAGCCCAAGATAGTCTATAGGAAGGGGTGGTAAATAGAAATGTGGGTGTGGAGGAGGAAAAGGTGTGTGGCGCCGCCGTCAGGTCCGCTGCTTTTTGAGACTTCGCATCAACAGCGCGCAGCTGCCCAAGTTTTTTCACTGTAGCCGGCCCGTTACACGTGAAACCGCCGCTTTGCGCAAACCGCAGCCGAGTGTCTGGGAAGCTTCCCGAATGTTCTAGAATCTTCTGATAACACTCGGCTCTCAACGCGAACAATAAACTTTATTCTGCCACTAACACGGTTACCAACGATGGCGCTGAAATATTCGATGACGCATGTGTAAATGCGGACGCGCTTTCCAGCTGATCACTAGAGACCGGATTATAGGCAAATGCCTATTTTGTTCCTTGCGTTCCTATCGTGCCACATTGATATATGAGCACGAATTAGAGGTTAAGAAGGGCTTTTATAGTGTTTTTATAGTGCCTATAAATGCCTATTTTTGGCGATCGTGCCTAAACGCCTATACGTGCCTATAAATGCCTATTTTCCAAATGGGTGCCTATATGAACACTAGTTAACCCCATATTTCACTTTCGAGTGCAGTTTGAGACTGTTATTCATGTTACCAGGCAACATTAACCTTTCGGAATACTAGGGGCTTCAAACTAGCCTCCTAGTTTAACCAATTTCCGGAATACAACCGCTTACAGCCGTAAAATGGGACGCACCGGCCATCTTACGCCAACGCGCTGAGGTGTTGCGAGCGGCTAAAGGAGGAGAGGTTCAGGAGAGGAAAAGACGCTGTTTCTGCAACCCTAAATGGGAGCAAGTCAACGTCTACTATGGAATGGGGGAGAGGTAAATAAACATGGGAAGAGGAGATGAGAAGGGAGAGTGGCGTCCATGGTCGAGGACGCGGCGGTTGGTTCCAAGAGCCGTTTGTCCATTCCAGTGTCGTCAAGGAAGTGAACCACCTTGAAGACATGGGTGTGGCAGTGGGCAGGAAATAGGAGGTCCCTCTGTGCAGCTGCGGGGAGGCGACGGACAAATGCGAAACCATTGAGTTCTGTCCTGGGAAAGGAGAGTGTAGATCAAAAGTACGAAAAACGTGATGTCCACGCGCGTTTGGTTTTGTTTGTTGATGCGTGCCCAATGAAGAGCGTTAGACCACAACAATTTTTCAAGTTGGTTCATTACGAGCCGCGAAACCATTATGCGAGGAGGCGTCATACGCACGCAAGGTCACGTGCGCATGACGTGCCTGAGACAGGTCCTGGTACGCGAGCGCTGTTGTGTCGTTTCGGCGTTCTCTGTAGTGTACAGCTTATTTCTTTGGGATGGATCTCTCAGTGCGCGCACGTTTGGAGAGGCTGGCACGGATCACGTATCCTTACCGCGACACACCGCGTCGCACAGCTGGAACTGTTAGGGGCAATGCACCAAAATCGCGCCAAGCGTTGTTAGGGCTGGTGCCGGCGCGACGCGGGAACGGCGAAAACACGAACGCATACGAAATGGAGGCATATTAGTCTCACATCTCGCTGCGATTTGAAGTAAGAAATAAAAAATAAAAATGCAAGCACATTCCGCTTGTGTGTTTTATTGTTTCTCTCAACTTTCATTCATCTATTTAAGCAACATATTACAGAAATTACACATGTCGCCTCGAATAATTCTAAGTGTCACGTGCTAGCGATGTCAGAGCACCAGTGTCTACGTACAGGAGCGACGTTAGAGCTCAGATAACTACGCAGGAGCATTCCTTGTTGTACGTCAACCCCTCCATCTTTGGTCGCACGCCTGCGAGAAGGGCAAGCGGTGTTCACTTTGAAATTTCACATTTTTCCGCGGCGCGTAACGTTGCAAAAGCTGGCAGACGTGATCGTGAGGGCCCAGTTCATGCAAAACACTTGTCAGTTCAAAATGCTCAGACTTGGTGAGGGGCCCTTTAAAGGTGTTCGTCGAAAGAGTAGCAACTGACCCTGCACGATTAGACCCGGCCAATAAGAGGCATCCCTCCCTTCTGGTTTTTTAGAGGCCTAACTACCTGTTTGTGTGCATGCCGAAAATAAAGAGATCCGCGAGTGTCTATTCCACGGTGGATACTTTACTCACCATGATAGAGAATAAAAGGAGAGACTGTATTCTACGAACCGTGCGGCAAAAAGCACAATTGCGTGGCTATGTTCAACTGTTGGCGCCTTTGTGTCATCGTGAACAATAACATTTCTTGCTTTTCTGTCGTAAATACAGGTCGCGTACGTCTGTTTGAAATATTTTGAATTTATGTAAAAATTTATCGTGCCTATATTTACGATTTTGGAAGCCTAAAACTGTGTTTTGCCTGCCTATTTTTGGCGCCTAAAACGCGCTTTTAAGTGCCTAAAAATCCGGCCTCTACTGATCACATTTCCAACGTCCGCCGATTGGGCTTGAGGCTGTAGCTCGAGCTCGACTGTGTGGGTTCACCTTCTTTTCTTCCAGGCACAAGTTCGCCCAATAATGTGTTTCATCTCTACCTGCTGGATTCTGCTGGCTTCACCGTCTCAACAACGTGACAATACAGCGAAGGAGGAAGTCTGCGCGACCATGGGGCGTTACGGAATGTTCGTGGAGCCGCTTTCACAAGCGCCGACAGCAATCTGTTTTGTTTATGAAGCAATAGTGGCACAAGTTACCTTACTGCTATTTTTCTAAATATATTTGTTCGGAATAAAAGTGCGCTACACTGTGAAAATCAATGATTCATTTTTTCACAAGAAACTTCAAATTGTTATTTCACATTCTGGATTACACTGAGGATGCGCTGCTAAAGGGGACCGGTCTGTCGCCATGAACCCCGTCCGCTTCCGCCTGTGGGACGATGCCACTGCGGTCTCGGTCAGTTGGGCTGCATGAACTGTATGTGCGGTTTTGCCTTGAATTGGTCGTGGGAGGCGCGACTGGCGACCCTTGACCAGGCCCGGCGAGCCGCTGTAGCCAGTGGGACCCTGGAAGAGGGGCACCACCCACCATAACCATACAAAGACTTGATTTGAATAAATGTTTCTTCTGGGGTTTTGCTACAGAACAGAAAACCTTGTTGTGCATCCTTGCTCGCCCCGTGTTTTAAGGCGAAAGCCTTGACTGTCTATGTTTCAAGGTCGTCTGAGGTCTAAAACTAATGATCCAAGAAAAGAAGTACCTTGTACTTATATTTAGGTGCAGGTTAAACCACATGAGGTTGAAATTTCTGGAGCCCTCCACTATAGCGTCTGTCATAATCATATGGTGGTATAGTATATGGTATATACTATACGGTCGGAACCTGGGGCTTATTAGATGTGAAGTATCTTATGGCGAAGCTTAATCCGGTGGTGGTGGTGGTGGTGGTGGTGGTGGTGGTGGTGGTGGTGTGCCGCGTGCCCACCCTTACTGCGCATGCGCAAACAGTTAAAGAAAAAATAAAAATAAAAAACCTCCTCCCCCCTCCTCTAGGCATCCCTCCCCACGGCAACCGCACCCCTCACTGCGCATGCGCCTCCTTTCCTCTCTCTCTCCCCTCTTACACTCTCTCCATCCCTGCCCGCGGCGTCTAACTCTCCCTCGCGCATGCGCGTCCCCCCCTCTCTCTCCTCTCCTACGCTCCCCCCTCTCCTCTACGCATCCCTGCCCACGGCGTTCACACTCCCACTGCGCATGCGTGTCACCCCCCTTTCGCTCCTCTCCGCTTCCCCCTTTCTCGCCTCGCGACGCCGACGCAGGCAGCGCTGCTAGCGAGTTTCTTGCTTGAAAAAAACCGACTGCTCGCGCTGCACAACCGTTCACTGGCCATCCCGTATATATGGCAATGGATCTTGACCTCCAAGGTGGTGCCGGTGGAAGATTTCGCCTGTGCGTTGTTGAACAATAAAAATTCGCAGCGTGCGCGTTAACTAAAAGCGGAGTGCGGGTCTCTGTGTCCAGTCGGAGTCTTCGTCTCTCATTGCCCATTAGCAGCGATTGGCATGTTCCAGTAGGAAACACTGTTCCATCACGCCTGCTTTGCGCCTCCCCAGTTTTCTCCTGCGGAACGTGCGATGAGCGCCAGCGTCAACGCCGCCGCCAGTGTAAGCGTTAGCGCCCGCTGCTTCACATCTACACATGGTTCCCTTTAGCGGGAGATGGTGTAATTTTTTTTGTTGCAGCAGTTCAGTGAGACCTACAACTCAGCTAAGCTGAAAGGTTCATTGTATGCCCCGTATTCTGTGCACTAGCGTTCTAGTTTTTCTCTTTTTTTTTTGCATTATACTTTTGGAAAGTTTCTGAGTGAGTGACGAGCTGGACACATGTTCAATGTGAGCACCAATGGACGAATTGTCCTCAGTATGCCATATTGTCCTCAATATGACCATGTTGTCCTCAAGGCCGCATAAAAAAACCCACGAAAGCGTAAAAGTTCGTAAAACTTATATTAGGTAAAAAGCCTACCATGTTTCTAAAGGTAAAAACTTGTCCTAACCTAATTTAGAAAAACTGGATTTTTCGACAGCCCGTTTTACCCGTTTACGACAGCCCGATACGAACGCATGTGAAACGGAGGCAGATTAATTAGTCTCGCGTATCGCTACGATTCGCGGTAAAAATTAAAAAAAAATCACGCCATATCCACGAAGTGAATGATGCTGAGTGGGCGAAGCTCGATCGTTTTCATCCATGGCAGAAAGATAATGTGTGGTCTGGAACGCGCTTATACTTCATGGTCATCAGCGGCATCGTCATCGTTATTACGTGTAGTGGGTACATTCCACTATACTGGAACGCCCTTATACTTCATCGTTATCACGTGTAGTAGGTACAGTGGCGGTCAAAATTTTACGGACCACGGGAGCGCGTGGCGAACAGCACTGCGACGCCTTCTGACGGCTGCCTGCGAAGCTCGAGAGCGCGCACAGCGCACGCGCGCCCTTTTTTACCTGTCAGCCAGCTCGTTCGCTCCCTTCAACAGCGCGCGCACCGGAATGCCAGAATAAGCGCAAGGTGTCACTTCTGCTGTAGCCGCGGAAATACCGAGCGGTGATATCCTGACGAAAACACGTAATTTGTACAGGCAATGCTCGGTACGCGCCGCAATCTACGCCTTAGTCCCAGACGCTCCGCGGTGCCGAAAACATGCATACGGCGTCAGTTTCTCGAAAATCAACCTTTGTGATAAGGTTACTCAACAACTTTCATTCATGTAACACATGCACGCTGGAATTTCTCGCGGTGTTCTGTGGAACGGCCTTGCGCCCGTTCATATGCGCTTTGGAAGAAGTGACACCTTGCGCTTATTCTGGCGTTCCGGTGCGCGCGCTGTTGAAGGGAGCGAACGAGCTGGCTGGCAGGTAAAAAAGGGCGCGCGTGCGCTGTGCGCGCTCTCGAGCTTCGTAGGCAGCCGTCAGAAGGCGTCGCGGTGCTGTTCGCCACGCGCTCCCGTGGTCCGTAAAATTTTGACCGCCACTGTACAATCCACTATATGTGGCTATCTATCTACCTACCTACCTACCTACCTACTACTACTACTACTACTACTACTACTACTACTACTACTACTACTACTACTACTACAACTACTGCTACAACAACAGAGGAGGGACAGACCCACACCCTTAGGAGCTTCGCCCCTAAAAAAACAGGCACACATTCCGTTTAATTTTTACCGCGAATCGTAGCGAGACTAATTAATCTGCCTCCGTTTCACATGCGTTCGTATCCTCGCGCTTTGCGCATCGTGCCGATGCCATCCGCGTTCGAGCGCTCATGAGGCTCACTTTATCCTCCCACGTGAGGGGGAGAGACGCCACAGCTAACACCGGGCCAGGGGACAGGACACCGGTCACCGCGAGTATGAGACCTTAAATGCTTTCGCCTTAATAGTCGTAGGGATGGGCACTAGTCATTTCGTTATGTCGGCCTGGAAGTGCTGGCGTGTTTAGAAAATGCCCCCCACCTCCCCGAAGGGAATCGTGAGGAAATGCGAATGCATTTCGCGCGTTTTAGATGTGAAGCATCTTATGGCGAAGCTTAATCCGGTGGTGGTGGTGGTGGTGGTGGTGGTGGTGGTGTGCCGCGTGCCCACCCTTACTGCGCATGCGCAAAGAGTTAAAGAAAAAAATAAAAATAAAAAACATCCTCTCCCCCTCTCTCTCCTCTAGGCATCCCTCTCCCCACGGCAACCACACCCTCACTGCGCATGCGCCTCCCTTCCTCTCTCCCCTCTTGCACTCCCCCCCTCTCTCCATCCCTCGCCCGCGGCGTCTAACTCCCCCTCTCTGCGCATGCGCGTCCCCCCCCCCCTCTCTCCTCCCTACGCTCCCCCTCTCCTCTACGCATCCCTGCCCACGGCGTTCGCCCCACTGCGCATGCGTGCGTCACCCCCTCTCTCTCCTCTCCGCTTCCCCCTCGCCTCGCGACGCCGACGCAGGCAGCGTCTGCTAGCGAGTTTCTTGGTTGAAAAAACCGACTGCTCGCGCTGCACAACCGTTCACTGGCCATCCCGTATATATGGCAATGGATCTTGACCAAGGTGGTGCCGGTGGAAGATTTCTCCTGTGCGTTGTTGAACAATAAAAATTCGCAGCGTGCGCGTTAACTAAAAGCGGAGTGCGGGTCTATGTGTCCAGTCGGAGTCTTCTGTCTCTCATTGCCCATTAGCAGCGATTGGCATGTTCCAGTAGGAAACACTGCTCCATCACTGTCTGCTTTGCGCCTCCCCAGTTTTCTCTCCTGCGCAACGCTGCGATGAGCGCCAGCGTCAACGCCGCCGCCAGTGCAAGCGTTAGCGCCCGCTGCTTCACATCTACACATGGTTCCCTTTAGCGGGAGATGGTGTAATTTTTTTTCTTTTTTTATTTTCGTATTTTTTTTCTTTTTTATTTATTTATATTATACGTGCGAGCGACCGGACGGGAGAGTGGGGCGCAGGGAGGAGAGAGAGCGAACGGCGAGAGAAGGAGCGGCGAAGCACTGCACCTACCCTCTCCTACACTCTCTCCCCACACGCGGGAGCTCCGCCGAGCTCCTGCGATGCGAGCGCCCTCACACACCAGAGCGCGCTCCTCCTCTCCACTCACTCTCCGATACGCCGCCCGCACCACCTGCTCCGGTTGCTAGGGGCGAGGATAAGCGCGCGCGCCCGCAGCTGTTGCTATGGGAGAGGGAGTGAGAGCGGAGAGATGCCGGACACCGACGCCTGACATACCCCGACGAAGAAATGCATTCGAATTTAATACGTATGTGATTTGGAGTACATTAGGTCCTACGGGGGAAAGCAGCGAGCTGCTCCACACAGTCAGATGACACTGTCACCAGGGGTACCGCTGACGGAGCCGACGCCTTATGAGATCCAACAGAAAGCTCCCTCTTTCCAGCAACAGCTTTTGCACAAGCTTCTTCGACGATGTTTTGCTGAAACTGCGCGCCTGATCTAAAAGCTTTCCGCCTAAAATCTGCAACACGGCAACCATTCACCAGAAGCGCCCAACCTTATTTCAAACTCTCCATTATCATGGGAGCGCGCCGCTAAAGGCGGGGCTATCACTACTAACGTATATTAACGGCATCCGCTAGCGGCCGTATCACTACGTTACCGCTGAAACGGAGAAATCACGGGTGCCCTTCTGGACATTGTCGAATTCCACCATGTTGCCTGATTTGATTGCTCACGCAAGGTCGTTCGTGATGCGGCGCTGCAATAGCTCTAGCGCAAAGGATTTTTCGATGACGTAGCGTGATCAAATATAGTTATTTTTCCCCAAGGAGCACTTCTCCGTACTCTACCACGTACAAATAAGGGTTTGTGCTAAAGAACGAAAGCGAAATATGTTACTGCGCTGTGCGTACGGTCAACTTGCAGTTTGTCGAAACTACTGCTCTCTTGTCGAAGAGCCGCCATATCTGCAACACGATTGGACATTGAATGGATGCTGCTCATTACGTCAGAGGACCTCACTTTTTGTGGCCGTCAATTTGACGTTGCGTGACGTTGCATCCCGCCGAATTCGCTTGTTAAAATGTGAGAAGGACGAAGTGCCCAAAATTGGTCGCCATATAGTTGTAAGCTGAGTTGCTCAAGCAGGCGTTTGGTGTGTAGCGACACCACGGATCCGAGCTAACTGGGAGGTTTCGACCCCCTCCCACGCCTAGCAGTGCATGTCATCGCCGTGTTCGGCGAAAAGGGGATCCTGGGCGTTGAGCCGACGCCGGGTGATTGGACCTTTAAGGCCCCCCCCGGCAGAGGCAACACGCCCCTTTGGCCCCGGCTTCACGTAGACGGCACCCCTGGGCTGACCCACCCAGGGGAAATCAAGTCGCCTTTTCCTGTCTCTCTCCCCCTCACCTTCGTCTTTCTCTCTCACTTTTGATCTTTCCTGTCTTCGCCTCTCTTCCATTTACTTGCTTGTTTCCTGGCGGCAAGGGTTAACCTTGTGTATAGGTCCTCCCTTGGGCCCTATATATTAGGTTATAGTGGTTCATGTACAGCTGGCGTCTGTGCTTCTATAACGCCCCACAGCGCCCCCATGTTGGGCTTGGTTGTGGGCGGCTGGCATGGCCGCCGAAGGAAGGTAGAAAAACAAGAGAGAGGAAAGGCAGGGATGTTAACCAGTTTGGCATAACCGGTATGCTACCCCTGCACAGGGGGAAGGGAGATGGGGGGAGATCGAAAGAAGAGTAAAGAAAAAGAGAAAGAAGAAATTACTCATACACTTATGACCTCAAATGCTTTCCCCAAACTTCCTGATCGCTGTCTCGCGAAAAGATGGCGCACCGAAGAAACGCACAGCCTCTTTGCTAAAACCAGGGACAATTTCCCTCGTTTTCATGTGATCCACTGCACAAATCCCGAGGAGACGGTCAGAACCCTTTCCCCATTCGTTGTTGCGAAGTGTCTTGCTGACACGATAGGGCCCCGCTATAAGGCCACTAAAATGACTAGAGGAGACATACTGCTTGAAGTGCGCGACAGTGCGCAGTACAGAAAACTCTCAAACCTTAATCCATTTGGCGCGGTTCCGATCACAGTGACCCCGCATCGATCGATGAACACCGTCCGAGGAGTGATCTCCGATGACGACCTCCTAAACCTCAGTGAGGAAGAGCTGCTCGAAGGATGGAAGGACCAGGACGTAATCCAGGTACAAAGAATCAAACGTGAGAACAAAGAAATTGCGACAAAACGTTTGATCGTCACCTTCGCTTCAACTGTCCTGCCAGATTCCCTTGAAACTCGGTACACGAAAACAAGAATCAGACCCTACATCCCGAATCGCCGTAGGTGTTTTAAATGCCAACACTTAGGTCATGGATCGCGGAGCTGCAAAGGCTGACTGACCTGTGCCAAACGCGGGAATCACGAACACTCCTCCGACACCTGTGACAGTCCGCTCCACTGTCCAAACTGCGATGGTGGGCACGCGGCTTACTCCAGAGCCTGCCCTACATGGAAAAAGGAAAAAGACATAATCACACTAAAATACAAAGAAAATATTTCATTCATGGAAGCGCGAAGGCGGTGTTCACCTTTTCATAGCCCATTCTACGCTGAGGCGGCGCGTCGGGGTGCAGCGTCGCACCAGCCTTCGCCACAAGCCCAGCCCTCGCACAGCGAGCTGTCGGCCGTGGATTCCGCCCCCGTGGTGGAAGTAGTTAGATCTGCCCCACCCACCCAGGAAGAAAGTGCCGCAAACCTAGGGTCACTGGTACTAACAAAACCATCAACGAAAGCCTGCGCTATGCGGACTCAAAGCGCAGGACCCCCACGACCCGTCAAGGGGGCGCAGCCAAGGCTGGCTCACTTGCTCCGGACCCAGCTGGTGCTGGCAACGGCCAGCGCAGCCTGGACCCAAAGACAGCCCCATCAACCTCCGGGCTGGTGGGTGCAAATGTCTCGTCCTCTGTGGCGAGGGTATCACGGGAATCTTCTCGCTCATACGAGCGCTTGTCCGTCGCCTCGCAGGAGGAAATGGACACTACACCTATGCTAACGGCGCATCAAGCGCGCAAGAAGCGGCGAGCGTCCCTCGACCGCTCCAAAAAAGATAAGACCCCTGTCAAAGGGCCTGGAAAGGGCCCTGTCATCTAAGGCAGCACTTCTTTCATTTGTACACACACACCAATTCACTTGCATTATGGAAACTCAAATTAGACAGTCGGAACGTGAGAGGTCTTCTTGGGAACCTCGGTGACGTTCAAGAATTCCTACACATACATAACCCAAAAGTGCTGTGCGTACAAGAAACCCCTCTAAAATCAAATCATACAAACTTCCTTACACACTACATCATTTTCCGCAAAGTCCGTGATGATGCGCTCGCGTCATCTGGCGGCGTTGCGATCGTAGTAGACAAAAGTGTAGCGTGTCAACATGCGCATACTGCAAACGCCACTGGAAGCAGTGGCCGTTCGGGCTGTTCTTTTAAACAAACTAATAACCATTTGCTCACTCTATATACCCCCCGCACTATCAGCTACACACAAACATGAATTTCAGTCCTCTATAGATCAGTTCCCTGAACCTTATCTTATTTTCGGCGACTTCAATGCTCACAGCTGCTTGTGGAGCGACTCTCGCAGCGATGCGCGAGGCCGGCTCATTGAGCAATATCTCCTTTCCGCTGGTGCATGTCTATTGAATAAGAAAGAACCAACGTTTTATAGCCTTGCAAACCAAAGTTATTCCTCCATAGATCTTAGTATTTCTGCGCCCACCCTCTTACCTGATTTTAACTAGAGCGTTATTAAAAACCCTTTTGGGAGTGATCATTTTCCAGTACTTCTGAGAGCAACCAAAAGGAAATGAATCGCCACCACAAGCCCCCCCCGGTGGAAGGTCAATACAGCGGACTGGGAAAAATATACCAAACTCTTACTGCAACCATCTCTTGGACCGACATGTCTTCCTTAGGAATTGATGCCGCGGTTCAATATGTTACTGCTTTTATAACTGACGCTAGCTGCCTTGCAAAGTATACCTGAAATAAGAAATGTGGTAGGCAAACGCCATGTTCCTTGGTGGAATGACGAATGCCGTAAAGCTAGACATAAACAGAAGAAAGCGTGGGGGCTCCTGCGGGACTCACCCACTGCAGAAAATCTAATCAATTTTAAACAGATAAAATCAGAAGGCCGTAGAACTCGCCGGCAAGCTAGAAGAGAGAGTTTGCAGAGATTTCTCTCAAGCATCAACTCCTACACGGAAGAGGCTAAAGTATGGAATAGGGTTAGTAGAATCAAAGGCCGACAAGCATCATCTCTTCCTCTGGTGAACATACACGGTGACTCCTTGGAAGACCAGGTGAACTCCCCTGGAGTACATTTCGAACACGTATCCAATTTGTCACACTATTTTGAAACCGTTCAGAAGTACAAAACACGAATGGAACAACAGAAGTTAGAACGTAAAAGTGCCAAAAATGAGGGATACAACCGACCTTTCCACTTGGCAGAGCTGCAGGCAGCCTTAAGTTGCTGCAACCGATCTGCCCCAGGTTTGGATCGTGTAATATATGAAATGTTAGAAAAATTACCACATGAAACACAAAAAAAACCTGCTTTGCCTCTGCAACGCTCTATGGTCTTCTGGTGAAATCCCCTGTGCGTGGATAGAGACCATTATAATCCCTATCCTGAAACAGGGCAAGGATTCATCTTCTGTTTCGAGCTATCGGCCAATAGCACTAACGAGCTGTCTTTGTAAAGTATTTGAAAAAATGATAAACCGCCGCTTACTACATTTCCTCGAATCGAATAAACTGCTTCACCCCTGTCAGTGTGGTTTTCGAGAGGGTCGATCCACCACTGACCATCTGATACGTATCGAGGCGCAAATTCGCGAAGCATTTGTCCGCAAACAGTTTTTCTCGTCTGTGTTCCTCGATATGGAAAGGGCTTACTATACAACGTGGCGGTTTAGAATTTTGAGAGACCTCTCACACTTAGGCGTACGTGGCATAATGCTAAATATAATTGAAAGTTACTAGACGAACCGCACATTGCGTGTTCGAGTGGGTAATGTCCTATCAAGACCCTTTGTGCAGGCAACTGGAGTGCCTCGGGGGGGAGTGCTCAGTTGTACCCTCTTTATTATAAAAATGAACTGTCTTCGTCTCTAGATCTCACGCAACATGTTTTATTGTACATATGTTGATGATGCGCAGATCGGGTTTAAATAATGTTCTCTCACAATCTGTGAGCGACAGGTCCAGCTTGGCCTCAACAAGGTCCCCAAATGAGCAGATGAGAACGGGTTCGGACTGAACCCGCAGAAAAGCATTTGCGTCCTCTTCACTAGAAAAAACGGCCTCCGCCCGGATCCTCAAATTCTCACACAGTGTGAGCGTCTACCTGTGAACGTAGAACATAGAGAGAGAGAGAGAGAATTTATTTACAGAAAGGCAGAGAGGTCGGCCTGAGCTATAGTCTGCCTGCTACTCTACACTGGGGAGGGGGGGACAGGGGATCGAAAGAGTGAAATTTCTAGGCATAATCTTAGATGCGAAGTTAACCTTTGTACAGCACATAAAATATCTAAAAAAATAAATGCATGAAAACAATGAACATTCTAAAATTTCTGTCACGCACAACGTGGGGCAGCGACCGAAAATGTCTCATGAACCTCTATACACACGCGTCTAGATTATGGAGCGATAGTTCACCAGTCTGCAACCCCAACTACTCTGAAAATGCTGGACCCTGTCCGCCATTTAGGCATTCGTCTCTCTACAGGTGCCTTCAGAACAAGCCCTGTAGAAAGCCTCTACGTTGAATCAGACGAGTGGTCTCTTCATTTAGAGAGGTCATACCTGTTTCGAAACAGTTTCGCAAAAAAAAAAAAATGTTTTTCAAGAAGTCAGTTTTACACATGTGTATAGTACGCTGACGCAAATCTTGCAGACATGCCCGCAGTAGTTGAGACAGAAGGAGGGAGTAATAGAAGGGGAGGAAAGATGTGTAAATTTAAGGGCTCGTTTGATTTGTTGAACACAATATTATTGAGAACTAACAGACAATGATGCCAATGAAATTATAGGGGATGTTATTAGAAGTAATTGTAATGTAAATGTGAAGAAAGAAAAGTGGACGAAAATATAACTTGCCACCGGCAGTTATCTTGTCGGTAGTATGCGAGGGATTTATTAGTGAGCTGCCAGCTCGTAATAAGATCACGTGCTACGTGACGCCAGCAGATAAAAAGAGTGTTCCACACTCGCCATAATGGCAAGCGACAGCGCTGACTGACGCTCCCACTTTTAAATGCATATATATATATATATATATATATATATATATATATATATATATATATATATATATATATATATATATATATATATATATATATATATATATATGTATATATATATATATATATATATAACCATATAAAGTGGACGAGGGGATGACCGCCATCGTAGCTCAGTGGTAGAGCAGCGGACGCGTTATTCGAAGGTCGCAGGTTCGGTCCCTGCCGGTGGCAAGTTATCCTTTCGTCCACTTTACTTTCTTCACATTACAATTACTTCTAATAACATCCTCTATACTTTCCTTGGCATCATTGTCTATTAGTTATCATTAATACAAAGGAAGCATCCTATTACAGTGGTGGTAGTACCTGTTCTTCTGAACTAAGTTTATACAACGGGAGCTAATCGTAGTTCTGTACAGGGAATGTAGCTATTCCAACAAATATTAAAAGTAAATATGAGGCCTATTGTTATGTTACTCTAAAAATAAATCAAATGATCATGTCGGTATAAACTTTAAAGCAAGCGAAACGACACATTTGAATCAAGCGCTTTGCCGAAGCGGCGACGCCCCACTGAGATGTTTTCTGGAGTCGCCGACAGGTGACGACACAAAGCCGCGCGAGTTATTCCCTTCTAGCAGGTCAGCATAGAGAATGGGAAACGCGGCTAACTCTCTCGTTCTCTTTCACACACACACACACACACACACACGCACGCACGCACGCACGCACGCACGCACGCACGCACGCACACACACACACACACACACACGCACGCACGCGCGGAAAGAGGCGCGCGCGTTATACTTTTTATCGTTGGCGGCACTCTTCCTGCGAATTTCCCCAATTACCAGCTTCCTTTTGTTTTAAAAAATGCATAGCGCACTGCTGGTGCAATTCGTACGTAAAGACACTTCCGAATTCCGACAACGATGACAAAATTATTTCCTCTGCCTCCATTAGTAAAAAAAAACAAAAAAAAACTCCAGGCCCGCGAGGGACTCGCCGCACAGTCGCAGCGAAAGCTAAAAGAGAGGCCTTTCTAGAGCCTTTTTTAAACACTATTGGGTTAAATACTACAAGTACACTTGCATGGCACCCACTACGCCATAAATCATAATTTTTGTGAAGTAGAGAAGCACCCACTACGCCATTTTTCGTTATTCTGCGGACAGGCGAAGTATCCGCTACACATCTGTAATACATTGTGTGCGCTTTGTTGGCTGATGTCGATGAAAAATTTTGGCTGAGCCCATTGTAATGGGGCGGAAGCTTTAAACGACCCACTACTTTCGTAATTCGCATTGTGTGACGCCCGGTGGTTATTTTACTCTCCTACGACGTTATATTAGTACATCTGCTAACGCGATGCCTTGGCAGCTAATACTAGTACACTTTCGGGGTACCCATATACGCAATAAATATCATCACAATTTTTTTTGAAGTAGGGAAACATTCATTATGCTATATTATTCGCCATTCTGCGGAGAAGCGTGGTACCCACGACACATCTGTAAGGCATTATGTGCACTTGGTTGAGGCTGTGGCTGATGACGATGAAGAATTTTGGCTGAGCTTTGAGCACAACTACGGCGCCAAAACGGCCGTTGTTGTGATCTCATAACAGCTTTCGCTGTGAAACTTAGTTATGGGCAGAAAAGAAACTCAAACACGAAGGACAGGACATGACGACTGCCATCCTGTCCTGTCCTTATTGGTACTCGTACTGTCCTGTCCTTCACATCCGTTTTACAGCGAGAGCTGTTTGAGATCCCAACAAGGGCCGATTTTGGCTTGGCCTGGGGGGAAAGCGCCGCACAGTCACAGCGAAAGCTGGAGGAACGCTATTTCTAGAACCCGTTACAAACTCTTGGGGCTACTAATACAAGTACGCTTGAAAGGTACGCACTACTCCATTAAATTATTCGGTGGCTGATGACGATGAAGAATTGTGACTGAGCCCTTTGTAATGGGTTGGAACCACTCAACGACCCACTCGTTACGCAATTCATATTGTTCGATGCCTGGTTACACAATTCGCATTCTGCGACGACTGGTCGTTATTTTACTTGTATACCACGCTATGTTACGTATGTTAACGCGGTTCCTTCCCGACATGACGCTTGTATAGGGTTTTTGTGCGCAGGAGTTTCGAGAACCGGCATGGATCTGTGGTAGAATACTGGGCTGCCACGGAGAGAACCCAGGTCCGAACCCCGCTCCATTCTGGATATTTTACTTTATCTCGTCCTTTTTTTTTTCTTATTTCGTGCGATAGCGGTTACGGACATCGGCGGCGGCGGACAACTATAAGGCACCCTTGTTGTGATCTCATAACAGCTTTCGCTGTAAAACGCCGTGCGCCTGTTCCCGTGGGACCGAGCAAGGCGATTTCTACTTGCCTGCAGAAAGAGGCGGTGATATATAAGCATCCGAAATCGGCAAAGTCATTCAATAACGCACCACTTAGAGGTGCCATGCGCAACGAGCGCCAGTTTTGTTACTCTTTCAAGCACTTCCGATCCACCGCTTCCATTTTTCCTATTTCAGAGAAAAAAGAAGCCTTCTAAAACGACGGAACTGGCACGAAACCGATGGTTCAATGGTTCTGGCGCAAATTAAGTTATATTGAATACATATGTTACTGGAGCATAAGTTTACTTAAGATAAAAAGGCCAGCTGACTGTAGGGATAATTGACGAAAGTTAGTTTGTTCATTTCATTAAAAGAGCAGCTGGAATCGTCGTGGCATCTGGCGGAGTAGATTTCAACCACGCACTTCTCTCTTCGTAGCCTCCAAAATCCGAAACACAAAGTTGACCCAAGGAATGCAGCGGGGCCCACAAACGTCGAGGGGTTAGTGTGCCTACTATACTTCTATAGTGGGGTGCGGCGAAAAGCACTGAAGCCGTGTCTTTGTTGTTCGAAGAGGTTGAATACCGCTAAGTCTCTTGGCTTCCTGCGACGTTGCACCTCTACAGGTTGTATTTGACAGTTTTAGTGAAACGTCGTGCACTCACCGCTACGCATAGATGTAGCGTCCCATGCCAGTGCAGGATATCGCATAGAGTTCACGTTTTTTATAGGTGCGTCTTGCCAAAACTCGTTCAAATCGACTGCAAAACGACGGCGAAGTTAAGTAGACGCACCGTCACGCTCCTCTGCCTCGTCTTCACAACAAAACGACAGATGCGTTGGGGGGCAGGCCAGTTGGACAGACGCACATGGCATCGCAGCAGATGCATATGATACGTTAAGTGTTTCTCATTCTATACAGTACTGTTGTTTCCATAAATGGATAATGCATACTTTCGAGGGAAAAACAAGCGTATTTGTTTTCAAGTGTTGTAAAAAATAATTCATTATATTGTGATGCCAAATTTGGAACAAAATTGCAGAGCAACGCATACCGTAGTGGTTGAATTTGTCCTGGTTCCTCTTCCATCTCACGGTCACGCAAACATTTTGCAGTAAGTTTTACGTACAAACAAATGAAACAAGCTTTATTTGAAAATAACTTCATATCACTTTGTTTTACACTCGGCAAAGAAGCGTCACGAATCTCAAGAACATAATCGATCCGAAGTCTGTACTTCCCATCATTCCCATGGTGGTACAAGCGCCGCTGAAGGAGCCCGCAGAGATAGAGGGACTTTAAGCCCGCATAGACACTAGCGCCAGCTTCCCCCTCTAGGTGTTATAGTCATAGGCGTGCGCACGAAGGGGGCAGAGGACAGACGCCCGCCCTAGTCACCTAAGAAGGGATGCGTAAAGTCTGCCCCATACATTGACTTAATAGGGAAGGGGGGCGCTGCGACGAGCCTTCGCTCCCCCTGAAGGGGAACCCTGCGCACGCCTACGGTTATAGTATGAAACTTTGTTAAGAACAGGCTTTGCGAATACGGGCCTGGTGCTTAATGGTCTCAGTGCCGGTACATGTATGGCTCCGGTCTTTAATAAGCTCACT
>JALIZH010023814.1:0-16019 GCA_030522465.1 Rhipicephalus appendiculatus | reverse complement strand
TCCTTCCACGGATTCCTAGCTCAGCCAGGTCCTGGAAGATTCCGAACCTCCTGGTGGTTTCGTATGCCCTTTCTAAATCAAAAAAAGACGGCCAGACAGTTTTGTTTGTGTACAAACGCTTCTCCGACAGTATGTTCGAGGCGTACTAGGTGGTCGGTTGTGCAGCATGACTTTTTAAAACCGCATTGGTGAATGTCGAGAAGTTTGCTGGATTCTAACACGAATGACAGCCTAATATTAACAACACTTTCAAAAGGACTTTGCTAGACAGCTGGTGAGAGCTATAGGTCTGTAGCTACTAGGATCGGTTGGTGGCTTTCCCGGTTTCAAAAAAGGAACAATAATAGCCTTCTTCCAGGCGTCAGGTAATTTTCCTGATATCCACACTTTGTTAAAGAATGTCAGAAGTGTTTCTGTGGCGGGTTCGGAGAGATGGGCTAGCATTTGATAGTGTATCTCATCAGGTCCCAGGTGCGGTCTGTTTACCTGCAGCCAATACTGCGTGTATTTCTTGTCGAGTAATTAAGCAGTTGTAGGGTTCGTTTGTATTGCCGCTTGTTGGAAGTTTTTTGTTTTTCGGCTGTATGTTTGTGTTTCAGAAATGATTGTGTGTAATGTGACGAGCTGGAAACAGCACAGAAGAATTCACCCAGAATATTTGCCTGTTCTTCAATACTTGTCTGTACGCCAGGGGTTGTGAGCAAGGGTACAGTGAATGGGGAGTACCTGCCGTCTATCTTTCGGACCCGTTCCCACATTTCTTTTGATGTAGTGGTGCTGTTTATGGAAGAGACGTACTTTTGCCACGAAGATTTTTCAGCGCTGCGACGGATGTATCTCGCTTTCGCTCTGGCCTTTTTAAAATTTACGAAGTTTTCCGGTGTTGGGTACCTGCGAAAGGTTCCCCAGGCTTTGTTTTGTTTCTTTTTTGCTTCTCTGCATTCGTATGTGTACCACGATTTGTGGTTTTGTTTTACCAGTCCCAGAGGTCTGAGGGATGGATAGGCGGGTAGCTGTAATGATACAGTTTGTGATACATTCGTTTAGTTCATCTATGTTTAGGTTGTCTGGCGCTATATTTTCTAGGCAAGCCTTTTCTTGGAAGAGGGCCCAGTCAGCTAAATGTAACTTCCAGCGTCGTGGTTTTCGTTGGATGACTTTAGGTGATGTTGTTAGGCTGATTATTATGGGCAGATGATCGCTTCCGTATGGGTCATTTAGCACATCCCATTTGAAATCCATAAACACGGAAGGTGAACAAAAAAGATAAGTCTATGCAGCTAATTTTTCTTGAGCTAGGAGAACAGTAGGTTGGTTTTCCTGCGTTTAGTAGACAAAGGTTATTGCTTAATAAAAAATCCTCAATGATTTGGCCTCTAGTGTCAGTTTTTTCACTACCCCAAAAATTGGAGTGCGCATTAAAATCACCGACTACCAGGAAGGGCTCTGGCAGCTGCTCTATAAGGTGTTCTAAATCAGCGATGGATATTCTAAGGTGCGGCTCCAAGTACACGCTGCACACTGTGATCGTTTTAAATGTGTGTATGATGGCCGCCACGGCTTCTATTCTAGGTTTTAAGTTTATGTTCCCGCGCTGGAACTCCACTCTTAACTATAATAGCAACACCACCTGAGAGCCTACTTGCCTGCTCTCGGTCGTGCCGGAATACACTATAGTTTTTCAAGATGTTTCTGTGTTTAGGACCTAAGTTCGTTTCGTGTAAACACAAGGCTACTGGTGACAGAGTGGTTAGTATGTCCTTTGATGTCGCTTAGGTTATGTAGGAGTCCCCTGCAGTTCCAGTGTATAAAAGCCATGTTGTATTTTATTGGGTAGGGTAGAAACCTAAGTTTTGTTTTCAGGCCCAGTGATCCATGGGCTTGTCTTTTTTGCGATCCAAGGAGTCCCGACCGTCCTTCTGACGTCGACGGCCCAGGACTACCTTGACTCGTGTCCATCGCATCGCCTGACACGCTGGACGTCCGTCCCGACTGTACGGATTTGTTCGTGTTTAGCCTCGCCGCGTGGAGAGAGGCCTTGAGGCTCGTTGACTCTGGGGTCCGCACAGCCTGAGTTCTAGACAGTGGTGCAGCGCGAGCTACGTCCACTTTGGGCGCTGGATTCCCTACCCCGGCGTCACTAGGTGTGCCCTGGGCAGGCGCTGAAGACCGTTGTGTTGCCGCGCCCTGTTGCAGCACAACGGAATAGCTTCTGCTTTCCATCAAAGAAAGACGCTTCCGCGCTTCTCTGAAGCTAATGTTTTCTTTAACTTTGAGTGTAACAATGCTTTTTTCCTTGTTTCCATGTTGGGCAAGCTCGCGAGTAAGCAGGATGACTACCCTCGCAGTTCACGCAGTGGTGTGGTTCGACTTTGCAGTTTTCAGAAGTGTGTTCGTGCGAGGCGCACTTAGCACATGTGGTTTGGCCCCTGCAGCTCTGTGAGCCGTGGCCGTATCGTTGGCAGTTGAAGCAGCTTCGCGGATTCGGTATGTAAGGACGTAGTTTGAGTTTGGTGTAGCCAACCTCCACAGTTTCCGGTAGTATGCTCGATGCGAATGTAAGAACGAAGTGCTTTGTTTCGATTTCCTTATTTTCTCGTTTGATTTTTATTCTGTACACATTTGTGACGTTTTGGTCCTTCAGTCCGTTTTGGAGTTCTTCTTCGCTCATGTATTTGAGGTCATCGTCAGAAATGACGCCTCGGACGGTGTTTAGTGATCGGTGAGGGGTAATGGATACTGGAATGTCTTCGAAGGCTGTGATTTTTGAAAGGTTTTCGTACTGGTGTTGGTAGAGCACTTCCAAAAGAAGGTCCCCATTGGCTAGCTTCTTTATTTTATATCCTTGCCCTAAGGTGTCGGTTAGGGTTCTAGAGACTTTGAAGGGAGACACATGTCTTGCTGTTATTTCCGAGTGCTCGCTGTGAATCACTTGGAATCTGGGGAAGGTGTTTTTGTTGTTCGTGAAGAACTTTGCTGTCACATCGGTGCGCGTCCTCTTCTGAGGGTGGCGATCAGTTGAAGAAAGCAAAGGGTCCATCTAATTTGTATACGTTTCAGCCGCGGTAGCAGCCGCCCACCACGGAGCCCAACGAGGGGACGGGACAGGAACTCGCGAGCAAGACCTGCCCGCGCCAGCTGTATACCGCGACTATAACCACATATGGCTTAACTCAGGGTGGTTAGCCACACAAGGTTAACCCTCGCCGCCAGGAAACAAGGAAGTATATAGAAGAGAGGAGTAGACAGGAAAGATTAAAAGTGAGAGAGAAAGACGAAGATGTGAGGAGAGAGAGACAGGAAAAGGCGACTGCCGATTTCCCCTGGGTGGGTCAGCCCAGGGGGTGCCGTCTACGTGAAGCTGGGGCCAAAGGGGTGTGTTGCCTCCGACGGGGGGCCTTAAAGGTCCAATCACCCGGCGTCGGCTCAACCCCCAGGATCCCCTTTTCCCCGGACACGGCTAAGCCACGCACGGCTAGGCGTGGCAGGAGGTTGAAACTTCCCCGTTAGCTCGGGTCCATGGTGTCGCCACACACCAAACGCCTGCTTGCGCAGACGCCCCCTGCGGGGGCAACTCTTTGGTTTTATTTGTCAAGGTGTTGTCCCGCGAGCACAACAGATGACATTCAGAGCCTAAAAATAACGATAATGGCAACTATTGCTCCATGCTCGCTCAATGTTGTGGTTACTCACTGTACGCCAATATGGCCACATTTCGTGCTTCGTAGTTCCGACCTCACAAAAATAATGCAACATGTTTTTACAGATTAAGTTAGAACACATGCTTGGCTTTAATTCTGGAGAGTTTTAAAAAAAATCTAAGATGGTGTTTTTTTTTTAAATGATCTTCAAAATATTGCATTTTGAGAGACATGTCCTCAGTTGAACATTTCTGGTTAACGTTTGAAGCCACTCTCAGGTATTTCGTTCAGCACACTTGTTCATCAAACATATGGCAATGTTTTTAAAAACTTTGGGAAGTCTGGCGTTTATACTTGCGGAGGAATAAAATGTTAAATATGAGCATTATTGAGCCTTGTGTCGATTTCGTTATTTTTTTTCTCAACAGAACAACATCAAAACTGCAAAGTAATAATTTTTTCTCAACGCAAACTATCCGTAGTATGTGGATAAAATTTTTCGGACCTACAGGCTGCAATAGTGTTTTTGTAGCGTCTCATCGAAATCCCATTTTCGTGAAATTCGGAGGAGGCGGTGGCGGCTCTGTGGAGACTTGTGAATTTTTTTAAAGAAGGTGAAATTTTTTCTCGCGAAACGAAAAGTGGTTTTGTGGTCCTGGGGACTGGGAAAACAGAATATATTTTTTTCGGCGAAATTAAAGCGGGTCGGCGGACATGCACCGACGTTCTTATCTGAACACACCCAATGCAATTCTTTATAAAATAAGCATGCATTCACTGTTTTCATTTGCCCTTGTCGGGCGAAGACAACAATGAATGGAACAGTGAAAATGGTGGGAGGGGAGAAGGGGACGCATATTTGCAATCTCCTGAAAAAGGGGGGGGGGGTGGCGCTTGCTCGGGATTTCGCGGTGGTCACGAAAATGTCACCCACAAATCCACTCCAGTGCTTTTCTGAGCGTGCATTATTAGCACGTCAATAAAACGAATAATATCTTGTGCGGAAACAGGATTTCATTTTATTTCGTTCTGGTGCATGATACGTTATCATGACATGATACTATGTTGAGTTTTGATCTGTTTGAATAGGCCGCACAGATACTTTTCGATGCCTTTGTTTCAATGGGTAAAGTGACGTTTTCCAGAAAGGCGTCCACTCACAGTTACACACGAAAAATTTAAGACACAATACAGCGATCGAAGCACGCAAGTGCTGCTCTCCGGATAGTTATTTTGCTTGAAAGCAGATCCCGCATCCACTCTCCAAATGACTCAGAATTTTGCAACTTTTTTTTATATAGAGGCAACGCGAACCAACTACTCCAAGCTTCTATCCTAGCAAGTGTCCACCTTAGTAAAATAAAGCCCCTGCTAGGTGCTTTACTTTTGCTTGTGTGCCAAAGGTATAATTATGCGTCCGAAAGGCAATATTTTAGCCCAACAACACGAGCTCTTATACGGCAAGTGTCCCAGCGTGATTCCACGAGAGATCGACACGGGTCCGAAAACTGATATTTTAGATGTGATTGAGTATTTTATATTTTGTGCACATACCACCCAGTAGCCCGACAGTGAGCTTTGTTTTTTTATTAACTGCATAGTTTAGGAGGAAAAAAAATATTAAAACTTATTCTATGCGGAGGGACCAATTTCATCCCTGGTCGTTCTTGAATGTTCACGACGATATAAAAACCACAAATATTAACTCTACAAATAAAAAGTTGTTTCTGTAAAATGTATACGTAATGAAGAGTGAAGCAGCATTGTTTGAAGCCTGTGGACAAAACAAAACTGTTTTTGAAAAATGTCTGAACAGGCGACATTTTTTAAAAAGTTGCTATATTTGAGAATTTTTTACTCGTAAGATAAAGCCGCTAGAGGATCATAACTTCGTGACCAGTGACAACAAAATGTCATTAATATTGCGTGTTAATATCGTTGCTGTACCTGAAATACATATTTTTATAACTGGCGCCAAACTTTCAATTTTGGCGACAGTTCAGCTTATAGAAAAATGAATATTTAAAAAACCCCATCTTCGATTTTTCTAAAATCCTGCAAAGAGACCCCCGCAGACCATAGAAAAAAGAATATAAAGAAACATGTTGCATTATTTTGTTTGCAGCGATAATATTGCGGGTACAAGTCTCAGCTTTTCGAGGATGCACTTAGGCGATAAGAACATCAGAAATCAGGATAAAAAAAGGAGGCCTAAGCGACTGAGTCGCTTGAACGTGACCATATTTGCAGAAGAAAAGATGTTTTGCTAAATAGGAATGACCTTTTCAAGCGCGACTTTCTGCAATACATAAATTTGCGCTTTTATATTGATGCTTGAGACCTCCAACTTATTGGCACCTTTGTTACTGACGCTCTCGCATGAGAATGCTGTGACAGTCACCAGATTTTAACGTTTCGGTTCAGAACACTTCAATGGAAATAGGCTCGCGAAAGGGACAACGGAAGCATAACGAATATTGAAATGGAGTAACACTGCTGCTGCCGCCTTAAACAGAACGCGGTTTAGCGTTTCTTGCCGCCGGCCGCCTGCTCAACAAACTACTGCGCGCCACCATCTTGGAGGAAATGTTTTATATCATAGGGTTTAAACTATAGAGAACGGTGAGAAATCTGCAATTTTAACGAGACATACTTTAGTAAAGCTCAGCAAAGCACGAAGCCACACTTTACAGCCTAAGGGCGGCAAGCTCTGGAGTGATTAAGCCCGCATCTGCAATGATGGCCGCAGATGGCTGTATGGCTGAAGGATGTCAAAATGCTTTATGCAAATGCAGACGACCATTCAGCATTTTAAAATCGTTTAAGTGCAAATAATTGCCTCGTGTTGCAGGCCTATGTTCTTGGCACGTTTGGCGAGTACATTTGACGATACAAATCATGGTCGTGTTTTGTTACTGTCAAGCACTGCTATAAGTGATCAGGAAAAAATGCAGCGTTTTCAGCGTACCATGGCTTATGTTCAACGCATTCCTCAGTTTAAGAGGAAAGAGAGGAGCGGGCCACTCCAAATGTTTATGTTTTATCTTCTGAGGTCCTGCCCTGGTGTCAGAGCATTTTAATACATCGCTTTGCCTGCAAATATGTATGGATTGCCTGCGAGTGTGTTACCGTGTATTGGATGTCCGGCATTAAAGCTGAGCGATGCGCGTCAGAAATCCACCTTTATAAATAAGTATTCCTCAAAGTACCAAAACAGCTTTTCCTCTGCAAATATGGTCACGTTCAAGCGACTCAGTCTCTTCGGCCCCCTTTTTTCATCCTGATTTCCCATGTTCTTATCGCCTAAGTGCATCCTCGAAAAGCTGGCACTTGTACCCACAATATTACCGCTGCAAACAAAATAATGCAACATATTTCTTTGTATTCTTTTCATATGGCCTGTGAGGGTCTCTTTGCGGGATTTAAAAAAAAATCGAACGGTGGGGTTTTTTAAATATTGATTTTTTTTAAAGGCTTAACTGTCGCCAAGATTCAAAGTTTGAGGACATCTATAAAAATATGTATTTGAGGTACAGCAACGATATTAACATGCAATATTAATGACATTTTGTTGTCACTGGTCACGAAGTTATGATACTCTAGCGGCTTTATCTTAGGAGTAAAAAATTCTCAAATATAGCAACTTTTAAAAAATGTCGCCTGTTCAGACATTTTTCAAAAACAGTTTTGTTTTGTCCACAGGCTTCAAACAATGCTGCTTCACTCTTCATTACGTATACATTTTACAGAAACAACTTTTTATTTGTAGAATTAATATTTGTGTTTTTATATCGTCGTGAACTTTCAAGAACGCCCAGGGATGAAATTGGTCCCTCCGCATAGAATAAGTTCAATATTTTTTTCCTCCTAAATTATGCAGTTAATAAAAAAAAACAAAGCTCACTGTCGGGCTACTGGGTGGTATGTGCACAAAATATAAAATACTCAATGAACTCTAAAATATCAATTTTCGGACGCGTGTCGATCTCTCGTGGAATCACCCCCCAGCATTTTTAATAACAGATGAAAAGTGGTTAAGCTATAGACATTTTTGTCACGAACGAGCGCTCAACGAAGCGCGCATCGCCGATTTCAAACGGCGGCGCGAAATCCAGGCGCCAGTTTGTCGCGACAGAGCGCAGTCAACGAAAAAAGAAGCATCAAAAGACGCCGCGTGCGCGCCCCCTCTCCACCTCGAAACGGCCGTCGCCGCGCCATCAAGCAGTTCAAACGCCGAGCGATCTTCTCCCATGGATTGAAGTGAACCGGTCACCCGTTCAACTGACCCGGTTCAATGAAGTGAGCGGAGCCGTTCGGATCCGCTAACTCAAGTGAACCGCCTTGCCCATCTCTAACGCGAACTAGTCCAAGCTAGTCCAAGCTTCCATCCTAGCAAGTGTCCACCCCTAGCAAATAAAGCACCTGCAAGGTTGCTTTACTTTGGCACGGGTGTCAGATGTATCAATATGTGTCCTAAGGCAATATTTTAGCCCAAAAACACGAGCTTTTATACAGGATTCCCAGAATTCATTTATTAACAGGCTAAATGTGATTGAGGTCTAGGTCACAAACGCGCGCTCAAAGTAAGCACGCGTCGCCGATTTCAAACGGCGGCGTGAAATCCAGGCGCCGGTTTGTCGCGACCATCGTGGTCGCGACCGTGCGCAGACAACGAAAAAACAAGCATCAAAAGACGTCGCGTGCGCGCCTCCTCTCCCCCCTCAAAACGACGCCATCAAGCGCTCTCAGTTCAAACGCCGAGTGATCTTCTCCCATGGATTTAAGTGAACCGGTGAACCGTTCAACTGAGCCGGTTCACTTAGGTGAACGGAGTCGTTCGGAACCGCTCACTGAAGTGAACCGCTTTGCCCATCTCTCGTTTGTCTATAACACGATTCAGCCACACGGCCAGAGTTTAAGCACTTGCTGAACGCCCAGCCATCCTTAACTGGTGTCTGCGTTCATAGTTGTGAACGTTGTCGATCAAAAACCAAATACTACGCATATCTGAGGCACAACATCAATACGTAAGTATTAGGTGGTGTGCTCCTTTACTAGAAAATACGGAGATACGTAACTCTAAAGACCCTAGTTTTTCTTAGGCTGCGCTGAACATGCTACGCTATGCACGAAATGCGACGCTATGCACGAAAAAGCCCTTTGACGGCGATATGGTGCTGCCGCTGACAGTGGCCCTGGTTTCTGCACAAGCTCATGTTTCCCGACACCACTGCCAGATGGCGTCCATGTCTCACGCAGCGCCTCCCCTATTTTATTAATGCCAGCCAGATACGGCTGATTCTACATAGAGGAGGCGCTGTCTGAGGCAAGGCAAAACATGGTAGTACGGCCGGCAGAAGACTATCCTCTTTCGATATTTGCAGCGAAGCACGCAGATAAGCGGCCAATTTTTTTATCAGGAAAAGTGTACAACTGAGGACGCCCCCACGCCGCACTCCACTTTCCTGGAGTGCGGCGTGGGGGGCGTCCTCCTAAATGTCAGAGGTCTCTAAGTATTCCAAAGCGTTAAGTCTTATCGTAGGCCATGTCGTATCGTATCGCAAAGTCGTATGCCAAAGTCATCTTCAGGATGTAGAGTCACGCCGACGTCTTTTTGATGCTGCGGTTCGGTTAAATATGACAAGTCTGCTTTGTGGCAGCTATCCCGCAAGATGGAGGAACAGAAATAGAGTTGTGCGCGGACTTGTAGTAAGGACAAACATAGGACATCTGTACGGATTGCATGAAAGAGAAGCTTCGCAGCTGGCGAAAAAAAACTGTTCTGGTAAGGGATTCAAACCCGGAACCAAGCAGCTGCCCGAACATCTGAGCTAACCAGGAAGGTTGCAAATCAAACACAAGGTGCAAATTTATCAACTGCAAGCACTGGTATACTGAACGCGGCAGCTTACTCCCCCCCCCCCCCCCTTTTTTTTTTTAGCTTGATGATAAGTCAAACTGAAAAAAAAAAGATACTTTACTGAATGAGCTGAGCCAGATTGCGTGTGTATAACTTAAAGGAGGGTAATGGCAGCAGCATAAGTTGTTGACCCCACAGTCAGAGCGTGAAACCTGAATTGAGCGACATTGACGATGCTGTGTGGGAGTCAAATACAAATGGGCAAGTCACTGAGTCTGTTAATGCAGTAGTTTTGGAGCCTGAATTTACCGGAGGACTGTTGCATTTGGAGTAGGAGAACGTTGCATCGGATCGGCATATGACCCTTGGAAACCAATAGCTTGGGCACCTTGAGTGGACTAGCACATTATCAACCGCAGTAATGCGGCTGTAATATTGTCTAACAATCGGTCTTTATCGAGTACATCAACTGAAGAGGCATGTTACCTGATTCCAGATGTGTGGCATCAATGACGCGTCAAAAGGTAGCCTCTCCTCTTATGCCATCATCATGCTGACGCTTTACTACCTGCAACAGTGTGGACCACCCGTCATCCCAGTTCTCGAGGGGGTAAGTGCCTTTGCAGGCTCAGTGCCTTCGCAGGCTTTCCAGCTGCCGCTTGGTAGTGCGATTTCAATGTTGATGTGAACGCAGGAAATAGCAACGAAAATCATAGAAACTGATGGGTATGAATTTTTTTGCAGTCACGTACATGAAGCCTGGGAAAGCGCAAGTAAAACAAGCAATGGCTTTAACCAAAATGTAAAGATAAACGACACAACAATAAGTGAAAATGGATAAAAACAACTCTCACGTAAGAAAATAGCAAACGGTGGCCTCTTGCCCATTTTCATTTTTTTTTTTTGCATTGCTATTTCTGCATTTGAACTCATGAGCACATGGGTTTTCTTTTAGTGTGCTTAGTTTTTGTCTATTTTACGTTTTTATTTTTCTCTAAATGTTGGTCTTAAATGGAATGGTTAACTTTCATTACGCATTTGTTGACGCGAATGTCTGCTAGCTTATTGAAGTGGGAAAGATCTAGAGAGTACTTCAGTGTATTCGTAGGTGTCGCATGGTTGTGACTGAGCACAATTTCTATGTCTGTCGGGAATGATCAGGATAGATTTTCGATCTTGATAGGGTTGTTTGGTACAAGTTAGCGAAGAGAACCAGTTGCAGCCAAGAAACTTGATCCTGATCGTGGCTTGATGATCGAGAAGACCGGAAAAAAAATAATGAATGATTTTTTTCGAAGTTTTTTTTTTCAGCAATAAATTTTTGTTATCTCGTTTCCTGGTACTACCTTTCAATTTTTGGTAACAATTTTATTGAATGGTTGGTAACAACTGCTAACGCTTTCGAAATTAAACGGGTCGAAACATCCGGGTCGCACGCTTAGAGTCTCTGATACGCATGGCAGTGTCTTATGCGTCACGTGATGCAATGGTGATCGCGATTAAGCCCGATCGACGTGAACTTTCTCAACAGTGCTTGGCTCCCTGCTGAAGCTTGCGTAATGGCGCCAAACACGATCAAGAAATTCGATCCGAATAAAGCCCGATCGTGATCTGAAGTGATCACGTGATGACGGTATTACAGATTTGGAAGCTTTAGCAGATATTCGCAAGTCGGGTTATTGATGTTATAAGTTGTCTATGTTGCACTCGCCGCTAGCTCCTGCTTCTTCTTGCTTCTCCTCTTCTTCTTCTTTTTGTGTTTTTGAAACAAAGATATGCAGTGCTGGGTTTCGTGATGTTCCAGTGGCGTGACTATGGTGCATTGCAGTGGTACCCAGAAGGCGAACAAAAGCCACAAGTCATGGTGGACGGCTGGAACGCATGGTTTTATGATGACATTGATAATTTGGTAAGTGTTGGGTTGCTCTGGGCAGGATAGATAGTAACAGTTACTCGGGTCCGGAAGAATCTTCACTCCGTTCATAGGGACACGACTAGGACGCTCCCACGTTGGGACAGGAAGGCGAAGCCTCACCGACGTATCGTGGGCCTTATTGACAGCCCGGATTTGATCAAACTAGTCGTGGCTGTTCAGATATGAACGCCTCTACACTGCCGGCTAATGGGCCTTGGCCGGTACCACACAAAAAGTCGTATCACCTCGAAATTCGAACGAGCTGCGATCGTATCACCGAGGTTTTACTGTACTTGGTTATTCACACTGAAGATAAAGAGCGTAAAAATCTGTCCAGCATAAATTACCAACTAGCCCAGTGATGGAGAAGGAAAGCTAAGGACAGGCTCTCGCTATCCGAGCTGCACAGCGAAAAGTGTAGCGGAAGTCACGTGCTTTCGCCCGGGCTACTGGGATTCCTTGGTCACGGCGTCGTCTGCATCTCCATCCATATGACCACGTTGTTCACAAAGCCGGCTGGAGTTGCGAATGCGCATTTTTATGCAGCCGCTGCACCTTACAGATGATGCGAAGTGTTAGAGGCCTACAATGAGCGTCGGTCTTCACGGATGCGTGTTTAGTTCATTTTGATTTCAGTCTAAAGCGGTTGTTTTCGAATCCCGCGGGCGCTCCTCCGAAAATGGTTGGCGCCGCAGCTTCGTTGTTCTCCTTCGTCACTGCGCTATTGCAGGCTCAGCGATGGAAGGCTAGAATTCCAAGACCAGAACGACAGCGCCGTTGTAAGGAGGAACGGGCCGTTCCTTCTTACAACGGTCCTAATTAACCGGTGTGCTCACCGAAGCTTCCAGCGTCAGGAATTAGACGTGCCTGAGTTGACACAGTCAGGCGAGTTACGAAGCTGTTTGAATTATCCCCGTCCTCTTTACGTTTTTCGCGCGGTAACTTTTATCTGCTGCCAAGACCGACCCGACTGCAGCTCATCTCGAGTGCCATGAATGATATTCGTGCGAACGTATCGTGACACACGTGGACGAAGGATAATTCGGAGGCGATTCGTCTTGCTCAATGGTAAAAGCAATTCGGAAACCACTGTTACATTATGCTCCGTACCGCGAACTTACCGTATCTGCGGAAAAAAAAAAACCAACCTGTCCGTGGCGATGATCCGGCCGTGTTTGTGTAGCGTTGCTCACTTGCCTTCAGCTGATTAAACACGAAGTACAAAGCTGCAAGTTTACTGTAGGTGCACAATGCGGGTCCTGTTGAGGCTGTGAGTGGCGCCCAGGCACGCTACAAGCGAGCATCGCAGCTCGTTTGCTTTTGATCGGCACAAAAGTTCAGTTTTTCAAACTCGTCTAGCAGGTGGCAGCGGCCCGCCCGCCCGGCGCGACCGAGGTTGCCTACTCGGCGCTCGCTCGCCTCCCTCTCAGCGGCGCCATTTGCGCGTGCGCCTGCGAGCTGAAGGCTTGAACAACCTGGCGAGGAGGAGCCCTCCCCTGCCCCCCTTCTGCCGACTTCACAAAATGTGACGTAACGGCCTCTCCTTAGTATTCCTTCCTCCATGGATCTATAACGGTATGCGCCACTGATATTGGAAAAAAACTACTAGATAGATAGATAGATAGATAGATAGATAGATAGATAGATAGATAGATAGATAGATAGATAGATAGATAGATAGATAGATAGAAGGAAAGAATATAGAGCAGCTGTACGTTACACGTGTTGCAAGAATTGTTTCGTGATTAGGGAAGGAAGACCGGGCGTTTGTGTAGGCAGATGGTGGCGTAACTACTCTAGAGTAGAGCTGTGCGCCGCCACGCCGCGCCGCCGCCGCCGTCTGTTTTTGCTCACGCCGGTCGCGCCGCCGCCGAAGTTTCCAGAGTGACCACGCCGCCGCCGCCGCCGCGCAATAATTGCGGCGCGCCGCCGGTAGTCTTTCGTTCTAAGCCGAACAGGGCATCGGGGAATAAAATACATCACTTCACTGAGGAGAGAGAGATGAGGTGAAGAGGAAGGCCGGAAGGTTAACTGGCTAACCTGGTGGATATTAGCTATAGTAGCATATCTGGTAGATATTAGTAGAGACCGGATTATAGGCAAATGCCTATTTTTTTTCCTTGCGTTCCTATCGCACCACTTTGATATATGAGCATGAATTAGGGGTAAAGGAGGGCTTTTATAGTGTTTTTATAGTTCCTATAAATGCCTATTTTTGGGGTTCGTGCCTAAATGTCTATAAGTGCCCATAAATGCCTATTTTCAAAATTGGTGCCTATATGAACGCTATTTAGCCTCAAATTTTGCTTTCGAGTGCAGTTTGAGACCATAATTAATGTTACCGGGCAAAATTGACGTTTCGGAACTTTATGGGGTGCAACAACCTAGTTCCCTAGTTCAATAAACATCCGGGAAGCAACCGGTAGCAGCAGTGAAATGGGACGCGCCGGCCACCTTACCCCACCGCACTGACATGGCGCGAGCGGTTGGAGCAGGGGAGAGGAAAGGACGCTATTTCTGCAACCCTAAATGGGAGCACGTCCCAGCGTGTACAGTGGAATGGGGAGAGGAAAATAAAGGCGGGAAGAGGAGAGTGGCGTCTATGGCCGAGGACGTGGCGGGCGGCTTTTACCGCCGGTTTCCCAGTCCAGTGTTCCCATGGAATTGAAGCGCCTCCTTGAAGACTTGGGCGTGGTAGGGGGCAGAAAACAGAGGTACCTGCGCGCAGCAGCAGGAATATGGAGAGCGAATGCGAAACCATGGAGTGCCGTCAGGGGAAAGTAGAAAGTAGGTAAAAAAAAATCAGATGTGCACATAGCTTTTGTTTCGTTTGTAATTTACTTTTTAAGGGCGCTTCACCAGGTCACATGAGAAATTTTAGTCAGATACTGGAAGTGTTCGCGTGCCTAATGAAGAGCTTTGTACCACAAGAACTTTTTAATTGGTTCATTACGAGCCGCGAAAGCATGATGCTGGTAGGTGAGCTTGAAACCTTTGCCACTCGCAAGTTAAATTCCTTCCCTGCCCTCTTCGGTATCAGGGAACTCGGAGCCGGAAGATCACACGACGTTGACGCATCAACACGCCATGCGCACGCAAATTACACTATGTGCACATGACATGCCCAAGCCACGTCGTGCGCACAAGAGGTGTTGTATCGTTTCGGCGTTCGCTCTATAGTGTGCTGCCTGTTTCTGTGGGATGGATCCGTCTATGCGTTTGGAGAGGCTGGCATGGATCCTGTATCCTTACCACGACACAGCGCGTCGCACAGCTGGAACTGCTGTAAGGGACGATGCACCAAAAACATGCTAAGCGTTGTCAAGGCTGGCGCCGGCACGACGCAGGAACGGCGAGAACACGAACACAAAAGAAATATAGGCAGCTAAGTCTCGTATCGCTCTCGTTTCGAAGAAAAAAACAAAAGAAAAACGCGCACACATTCCATTTGTATGTTTTAATATTTCTATTAACTTTCATTCCTCTATTCAAGCAACAGATTGCACAAATTACACGTGTAGCCTCGAATAATTCTCGCAGTTTCATGTACTACTGTGACATACACAGGACCATTCCTTGTTGAACTTCACCTCCCCCACATTGGTGCGCGCGCCCGTGAGATAAAGGGCACGAGAAATTCAGTCTGACATTTCACCTCCTTCCGGGGAGCGTAGCGTTTAAAATCTTGGCAGACGTGATCGTTAGCGCAGTGCATGCACTACACTTCTAGCTCGAAACGCTCAAACCTGGTAAGGGGCCCTTTATAGTGTTCAAACAAAGAGGAGAAATTGACCCTGCGCTATTAGACCCGGCCAATACGAGGCTAACAGACCCTTCTGGCCTTTAGCGGTCTGGCTATTGAATCCTGTGCTGCCCTTCCCAGCCATGCCGAAAAGAAGCAGACCCAGGAGCGTGTTTATTCGATGGTGGACACTTAACTTACCATTCCGGACAATAAAAGGAGAGACCGTGTTCTGGAAAGCGTGCCCGAAAAGGGACCATTGCATGGCTATGTTAAATCATTAACGCCTTTGTACAATCATACAATATAACATTTGTTTGCTTTCCTGTCGTAGACCAGGTCGTGCACGTCCTGATTCGAAAATTTGAGTTTTTGTAAAAATTTATTGTGCCTATATTTACGATTTTGGGGGGCCTAAAATTGTGTTTTTCCTGCCTATTTTTGGCGCCTAAAACATGATTTTTAGTGCCTAAAAATCCGGCCTCTAGATATTAGCATCCGAAGTTTTTCTCGATGTCTTGGTGTAATGCACTCTCTATTTCGCCACCGCTGATTGGAGGCAGCTCGGCAAATAAGCGCACCCCAGCAATATGGTAGCTGCGCCAATTGCGCCAAACTGCGCAAAGAGGTGAAACCTGCTACATCCTGCTACATATTGGCAAATTTTTCATTATTTGCGCCAAGCATGCGCCAAGACGTCGTTTTTGCGTTCTTTCAGTGAGAAACATGACAGCAGGCGTTCGAAATCCATAGGTTACCACTGTGATTTCGAGTGGTCATCGCAGTAGACAGGAAAGTGCTATGTAGTGAAGTTGTTGCTGAGCGCAAGCCTTCCAAACAATTTCAACTCGCCCATATTGC